>NIPM01000040.1:684112-715951 GCA_002738285.1 Holacanthella duospinosa | reverse complement strand
TTACAACGCATTATAAACAAAATTTCTAAACAAGCCTTTCTTCCTAACACTTTAGAAAGGAGGACTGTTATTGTCACAACATTTCTTTCGCGGTTGCGCCTTTCTAGTGTGATAGAAACAATATTCTGCCATAATTGTAAAAAGACGATTGTAAAAAACGTTGAATTGAATCCATATCTAATTTTTTAAGTCGGGTTTATCAGGACGTTACTGAAATATGATGGATAGTAAGGACAAGCGACGGTTTGATTGCTAACCTTATGGTTTTTTATATTTTCATATTTTCATATTTCTAAAAATGTAAGCCTAGTGGAAAGTGATGACTAAAAGGAAAGACAAAAACGGATCAAAATTCAATTCCTAAATAACAATCTGCATGAAAAGTCTGAGTTATTCTATCTTTACTAATNCTGCCATAATTGTAAAAAGACGATTGTAAAAAACGTTGAATTCAATCCATATCTAATTTTTTAAGTCGGGTTTATCAGGACGTTACTGAAATATGATGGATAGTAAGGACAAGCGACGGTTTAATTGCTAACCTTATGGTTTTTATATTTTCATATTTTCATATTTCTAAAAATGTAAGCCTAGTGGAAAGTGATGACTAAAAGGAAAGGCAAAAACGGATCAAAATTCAATTCCTAAATAACAATCTGCATGAAAAGTCTGAGTTATTCTATCTTTACTAATTTAATAATTAGGTATTAATTCATGACTTTGTTTATTGAGACTTTTATTTTTTTTTAATGACTGAGCCGATCTAACTTGACTATGTAGACAAACAATTTCTTTTTCAAATACAAATCCACCAGACAACCATTAAAAAAATATTAATTCCAAAGTGGCTTATTTTTCGACGGAGCGGTTGAATTATAATTGTAATTCAATTAAATTTATAAATAAAATGTTAAATATGTAATTGAATTACAACTTTAGAGTAATTCGTCGACCTTNATTTTTTTTTAATGACTGAGCCGATCTAACTTGACTATGTAGACAAACAATTTCTTTTTCAAATACAAATCCACCAGACAACCATTAAAAAAATATTAATTCCAAAGTGGCTTATTTTTTGACGGAGCGGTTGAATTATAATTGTAGGAATTCAATTAAATTTATAAATAAAATGTTAAATATGTAATTGAATTACAACTTTAGAGTAATTCGTCGACCTTTNAATTCAATTAAATTTATAAATAAAATGTTAAATATGTAATTGAATTACAACTTTAGAGTAATTCGTCGACCTTTGTTTTCAAAGTTATGCCCCTCCTGGACACCCTTTAACAGTAAAAACTCCTGGGTAACAGGCAAAATCGAATAGACTTGATTTTGTGTCTTGAAAGAAAAAGATAATACATACAGGGTGGTTGAAGTTTTTTGCACTCTAGAAAGCATGACGTCATTTTTTTCCACTATTGCCAGTAACAACATAGGTTGGGAAGANGAAGTTTTTTGCACTCTAGAAAGCATGACGTCATTTTTTTCCACTATTGCCAGTAACAACATAGGTTGGGAAGAGCTACGGTAAAATTGGAGAAAGTGGATACAAAAAAAAGATTAATTACCCTTTACTTGTGGATTTTAATTTTGGCAAAAATAAAATAAAATCTTTAAATTAGGAGATGGATGAGTATTGTCATCAAGAGGGCTCACTTTACAATGTTAAATAGACGGAAGAAGATCAAAATGAAAAAAAAAATCTAAAAAAACGAATCTAGTCAATTTTGAGTTGTCTTAACCGTATTCAAAATTACGGCACTTTAAAAAAGGTTTCAGAGGCGAAAACGAGCAGATTATTTGCTTTTGAAGGGAAAATGACTCTTAGGAAGAGGGAGTCTTAGAAAAGCTAAAATTATAATCAATTTCTAAATTAGCTTCCATATACAAAGCGACCAGAACTATGTAATTTGCTTTGCGTAATATTTTTGTGAATCTATCGTTTAACTCAGCTTAAAATCTGAAATTTGAAAATCTAATAAGGAGCTGTCTCCAGTCACTTTATTTGTTTTTTAAATTGAAGCTGCATGATTACCGTAAAACCGTAAAACTGTGGAGAAGAATTGGTTGCACTGCCAAATGACTTTAGAATAGCAAAACCAATAATAATAAATATAATTAATACGAACGTTATCACTTCGTACTCATTTCTCGGAACACTTCGGAAGATTTTTTCAATACTAGGGTATATTTGTTTAAAACACCTTTAAAACAACTTTAACACCACCATTTAAAACATTGTTTTAAACATATTGCAGACTATGACTCAAAAGTTAAAGAAACTCGACAATAATTCAACAATAACAGAGATAAAATTATTCTTTTTACATGTGCAAGCAAAACATTCAAATAAAGTTCTATTTTTGGAACATCTTATGTGACGAAATTAAAAAAAAAATGAATTTTTCGATGGCAAATAGATATGCAGTATATGACAGTTGAAAGGTGGTTTCACATATACTATTCTATTCAAACGCTTTAATATTTGCTTTACAAATTAGTATAAAAACTTTCAAGCAATAACGGGTTTGTTGAACGGTAATTGTATAGTCATTTGTGCAATACATAGGTAGCAAAATTAATATTTTTTGTTCAAGAAAACTCCAAATACCCAGTTTTTTTTTGGATATACTCTCGATGATAAGAAAATAATTAAAACTACCCTTTTGTGACAAACAGGAAAGAATGAAGTTGAACAGGTCCGCAATCACTCATGACAAGGTTTTCCTAATTTTCTAGTGAAACGCAGTTGATTTTTTTAAGAGTTTTGAAAAATTCATGTTTTAAACAAAAAAAAATGTNATACTCTCGATGATAAGAAAATAATTAAAACTACCCTTTTGTGACAAACAGGAAAGAATGAAGTTGAACAGGTCCCCAATCACTCATGACAAGGTTTTCCTAATTTTCTAGTGAAACGTAGTTGATTTTTTTAAGAGTTTTGAAAAATTCATGTTTTAAACAAAAAAAAATGTTTTTTTTTGTTTGTTTTTTAATAAAAAAAAAAGTTTGTATACACTGATTTACACAATCTGGACCATGCTGCTCTCGTTTCTGAACTTCATTAATCTTTACCATGTCTTGAGATAATTGAACGAGGCCCAAATCTATGCAGATAAGTAAAGAAAATTACGAAACAAAAGTTACGAATTTTGTAATTTAATTTCTCCAACTTTGGTGATTTGTTTAGGTAGGTTTTATTTACAGTTTGTTATTAGTTAGTTGATTAACAATACCAAAAAAAGTGAATGGAGTTGTCTCCTTATTAGAAGAAGGCCACCTATGTTTTATGTCAATGGATAATTGTTATTTTAAATTTGTGATGTTGCCATATCGGTTTGTGTAATTTTTGAAAATGCTTCATACAAAGAAGCAATTTTTCATCTAATCTCTATTTTTTCTTGTTATATTGATTCTCAGGTGTTTATTTTCCACGAAGCACAGCATCCTCAATTTCAGTGGTATTTCCAATGTGTGAGCTTCGATTCCCTCTCTCCACAGAATCAGACGATCTACAACATTTTTGTGATGGGGATGATGTATGCGGGTCCATTCGTAGTGATCCTCCTCCTCTACTGTGGAATCGTGCATGAACTTTATAAACGAACAAAAGCCACTTCATCTTCATCAATAGGCCATTCAACCGGAAACATCAGTTATTGGAGCACTTCGGGTGAGTCAAGAGATCCTCAATATCATTCAAGAATCAAAGCGAGATTTAGAAATAAGAGATTAGGTTGCTTGTGGAGTTGAAAAGCATCTAAACTTGTTTTCTGACATTATTACTAAATGTTTCATACACACTATGACGCTTATCTAAACCCTATTTTTCTCATAATTTCTACCATGAAAGATTCCATTTACTTTCAATCAATAACACTAGGTTGATTCATGTCGACAGTGGAGTTGGAAACGATTGTTCGATACATATTTGCGCCCTCATGATGATGTGATTGTTAAAAATTTGTTGAGGCTATTTACAGAAGTTTACTTAGGCTGAGTCTTTTATCCTTTTACTTAAATATAAATACCTATCACCACTCAATAAATGGATTCATGATTTGGATCTCTAGCCCATACAGTGTTGGATGGGATGATCTGTCAGATTTGACAAAAAGTTTTGAATGAAGATAGCAAAAACCAACCTGACAATGTTTATTTGACGGCGATTCTATTCTTATCTTTGATTTGATATTCAGCGGATACTGAATTTAAAATTTGACTTCAAAGTGGAAGATGCAACACTATTTGTTTTATGCCTGGAGTGGATGTTGCCAAGCACATTCTGCTTAAGGGTTTCAGTAGTATATATATTTTATTTGATATTAGTTCTATTTGCAGAACTCGCTGAAGTGAAACTACTCATTTTGGTAAAACTAAAAGACAATGTAAATTCTTACTTTATTGCATGCCAACTTCAAAGACTTTTTGAAACCTTTCGTGAATTCTGTTTTAATTCAATATTTAGAAAGTGGTGTCATAACTACCGACTTTGTCATCCATCGTCATAGATAACAGTATTACTTCCTTTGAGTGCACACTATAAAAATATTGTTAGTACAGCTATCTGGACCATTTCTAAAGTAAAATCTTTCGTTTCCTGCAAACCTAAGATGGTTTTTATTTTTCCAATCTTTAATGCATAGTACTTTTTCGACCAAATTTCTTTGGTTTTTGACAATAGTGAGTTTCTTTTTATTTTCCTTTTCATCTCAACTTCCTTCTGCTTTTGATTTGATTTGATTTGAAATACAATTTACTTGAATTGTTTTTTGTCAGCAGAATGTTTTGATGATTCACCTTCCTCTCAAACTTTTATCGTTTTATCTTTCATTCCTTCTAAACTTGTTCTTTAGTTTTGGCTCTCCCAACTATTTTCAATCTTCCATTTCGTCCATGCCAGCCTTATATTTTCAAATATCCTATTCCAATTTCAATTTACACGGTTTCCAGTAGTTTTTATGAACTTTGACCTTAAAAAAAATTTACTTTGGATGTAAACAGTTTGGACAATGAGTAAATCCAATCAGATCCAAAACAATAGCACAAAGATTTAGCTTCTTTAACTCCATGTATTTGCTTTTTCAATTCTTAGATCGATGAAATATGGATACGGAAAAGTTCAGCAAATAAAAAGATACTTGAATGACGAGATTGAATTTTTTTTCCTAATACTGAGAAAAGAGGTAATAATTGAAAAATTAAAGATTTCGAAGGATCTCTTTTGCCAATATTACCCCTATGATGCATCAGTAGTAGCAGGGTAATTGTGATCTTTATATCCATCCATTTGTCTCCAATACCAAATATTTATATTATGGTTTGATTTATACATATTTATGTGTAACCGCAGCCGTATTTGTTGATGTTGGTTTATACAAGCTTCTCAAATGTTACACGGAATGCCTACTATGACTATAGATACACAGGGAACAATTCCGTTTAAACAATGGTTTGTACTAATGAAACAGCAGATGGTTTCCATTAATAAGGGTATTACCTACTTTTCAAGTAATGCTACAATAGATTATATAAATCAGATTTTCGGATAGTTTCGATGATTAAAATAACACCTAAAATGCTTGTTTATACTATAGTTTCTCCAAACTATTTATTCGACGATTTCGATAATCATATGTACACCACACTACTTCGATTTACACAATGGTTGCTGCACCCTTGCCATTCTTGAAATAATTGTTTCTACAGTTAGGAAAATTTTGAGATGCTGTTCAATTTATTCAACGGCGATTTCAAACGATAGTGACTCACACCGTGACTACAGATAACTTCAAATGTACTCGTTGGTATGAAATTTTGGACTATATATATGTCATACTGATATTTTTGTTACATATTGTAACCTTATTCCTTTTCAAAGTTAGGCTACATGCACATAAAGACGCGACAGCGAATTTTACATACGCGATGACGATTTTAGTATTCGCGATTGACGCAAAAGCCTTCACATAGATTCGCGACGAGAGTTTTTTCAATCGCGATGTGAGTTTTTAGATATTTTATCGTCCCTAGGAGCGATTCGCTCATATCTGTTCGAAACAGATATTTTTTGTGACGATACGCGATTTTGTAATGATGAGAGATGGTGAGTTGAAAAAAAAACCAAAGTATGACCCCTATGTGTGTTTCCACCTCACTCAATAGAGAACCTGCCGATCGCTCTTTCTCCTTTCTCTGCTTTGTTCCATTGTTTTGCATTAGCCTGTATCCAATCAAAACACATGTTTTGTGACGATGCGCCATTCTGTAATGCTGACAGATGGTGAATTGAGAAAAAAAAACTCGAGAGTTTTGACCTGTGTGTGTTTCCACCTGACTCAACAGAGAACCTGCCGACCCCTCTCTTTGCCTCTCTGCTTTGTTACATTGTTTTGCATTGCTCATTTCTTCCAATCGAATATTTCAATCGCAATCGTAGCTTATGCTATGTGTAATTAAGCGCGATTGAGTCTACGATTGCACATTCGTCTTTGTAACCGCGATTCAGCAAAATCGTCGTCGCGTTTGTAAAATTCGCTGTGCATACACTTTATGTGCATACACCCTTAAATATTTTGGTTCAATGTAGGTTGTTTATATCCTAATTTATACTCAGACGAAAAAATCATTTTTTCGTGATCCATCACGAAAAAATCATTGTGATATGTGAGTATTGTGATTGGTGTCAATTTCTATTCTTACAACACTTGACCAAACTTTGTCATTCCCTCCTTTTCACTTTAAAATGCTCTTTTCAATAAAAGTTAAACATGTTTAAACTTTTACGGATGACTCTTCCGTAATGTTGTGTATTAGTGAAAAAAAATTTCTCGTACAATTCGCTCATACAGCTATATACATTATAAAGAATTTTTATAAGAAATGAATATACTGAGCGATTCAGAATAAGTTAACAAAAAATTTTTTTCTCATTTACTTAGCATAGAGAAAACAAATGAGAAAAAAATTTTTTGTTACCTTATTCTGAATCGCTAGGTAGAAATGAACTTAACCTAGAGAGGGGAACTTTCTTTAACTTTTTAAAAGAAAGTGAGCTTGTGAAGATGGTTTCTTCTTGTCAATTGTGTTGTTGTTGCTTGAGGTGGGGGAGACAGCAACAGAGGGATATGGGATGATGAGGACGACGAGAAAGGGAATACAGTTTCCGCATCACTTTCAAGGGCAATTCAAATGGTGAAAAATAAACCTCATAACTGCTTTGTAATTTTTTGATCTCACCAAATCAGAAACGTCGCTAAGCAGCTAGGCTNTCAAATGGTGAAAAATAAACCTCATAACTGCTTTGTAATTTTTTGATCTCACCAAATCAGAAACGTCGCTAGGCTGTCAAAAAATATGCCTCCTCTTGAACTTACTTATATTTGGTTATCTCGGATCATCTTACATAATTTTATGTATAATTCAGTAACAATTTGAATAGTCCTTAAAACTTTTTTTAAGGACTATGTCCTTCAAAAGAAATTTTTCTTTTTAAGGAGGGGGGGGAGGGGGAGGAGGAGGAGAATTTAGATCTCTTAAGGGTTCTTCCTACTATTCGAAGAAGAGATAGAAAGATTACGAGTGCTCAGGAATTAGTATAGACCTCGTGTTTTCACGGTGGAATCAGCATGTGAAATAAAAAAAATTCATTCCACTTGATTTTTCGCATGCCCGGTTTAGACCTCTGAGTTTTCCACCGTGGAGTCGACTCATTGAAAAGAGAAAGTTGATTTTATCCAACTTTTCACATCTCCGGTCTAACCTATATTTTTCTACGTGTGTACTCTCGATGAAAATTTCCCCAGAGATAAAACATTATTCTTTTCCACGGAGACCATGCGTGAAATCGAGACAATTCTTTCCACGGGGGAATTTTTTCCAGCTCTATAAAATTTGAATTAGAATAATTCAAAGAGCGGAATTAACTTTGTTTAAAAGTTTTAAATCACAACCAAAATATCCAACTTCTGACCCAACCCCAGTTGATGTAATAATCCAACATCGTAGATTTTAACTTTTAGTTTTAGCGCATAACTTAGTAAAGATTTTATTTTCAAGGTCGGTCTATTATATGCTAAAGACTGGGAGTTGGAATCTATTTTTAATTTAGTTTGTTTTGAATTTACTTCAAGTATTTTTTCCTGATATTGAAATTTTTTATTTGACAAGAGGTCTAAACTGGTATTGTGAACAAGGCGTGAACAGATCCTTGAGAAAAGTCATTCCACGGTGAACTCCTTGTGGAAAAGATATTTCTAAGCAAGGTATTGGAATGGAGTAGGTGCGGGAAAATTTTCCCAGAGAAAGTGTGGAGTAGAAATTTCGAATGAAAATTTGATTTTACCAGAGTGAAATTGAATTTTCATCGACGAAAATTTCACGTGAAAACAGAGGTCTATACTAACCTTAAGTGAGTAAAGAAATGAATGAATTTAGGCAATAATGTTGTTTACTCCAAATTACAAAGAAATCTCAAATTGGTAACACTAATCTTACAGGCAGACGTTAATAATTTTTTGATAATGTTAGTTTTGGTAACATTGACTAAAGTAAGATAGCTTTTAGTTACATTATCTATTCAGCTTAATCTCACAAGCCATTTCAAATTGATTTGTCACGAGTGACGTGATTCGTATTGTACTTCATCGTTGTAAAGTCAACTTTTGAAATTTCATATTCCATTCCTAAATACGTCATGTTTTTATTGCTGAAGGGTGTCTTGAACAAAGGAACCCGTCTGATTCTTGTCATTATTCAATTCGTTTTTTCCACTTGGTTACGAATAAAACCAATTCACATCTGCAGGGTCTTTCCAGACTTTTCTGCAAATTTATTCGGACTATGATTTCAAAAACGCCCAATAAACATTTGGGTAATATTCTCTTCGTAATTTTATAATAATGTTTGTTCGCTATAGAATAGTACAAAGTGAATCACCTTTTTTCTGTATCCAAGAAATCATGCTTTCATATGACGTCATATTTCCATGTCACTGCGAGAGGGTTTTACATAAAAATTGACATTCGGCTATGGCAGAATGTTGGAAGAAATAAACAAAAGCTAAGATTGGGCGGGATTTAGATTGAAATAAAAAATGAGAGTTTACCGTATGCTTCTTAAGNAAATAAACAAAAGCTAAGATTGGGCGGGATTTAGATTGAAATAAAAAATGAGAGTTTACCGTATGCTTCTTAAGCAGTCTTTATTTTTTGTCTCAAATGAATTCAAAAAGTGAAGACTACTTAAGAAGCATAGTGCAGCAGGATCATTCCTGGACTTGGTTTTTACTCTCAGNAGCAGGATCATTCCTGGACTTGGTTTTTACTCTCAGTTAAGGACCAATTAGAATTACAGAATGACGAATCGCTACAAAAATAAAGCTGAGAAGCAAAGAGAGGGGTCGGGCGGTTCTCTGTTGAGCGAGGTGGAATAGATGCTTAAGGTGTTATACCCCATTCCTCGACTTTGGATTTATTTTCTCAACTAACCACCTCTCACCATTACAGAATCCTCTTTCCTAAAAATAATGGTTTTGATTTGATATCCGCAAATATTGCAAGCAACCACATAGATTAGGAGGAGCTATGGTGAAAGTAAAGAAAGAGGGTACTAAAAAAAGATTACTCACCCTGTATGACTCCCCCCAAGGCAAATTANCCCCATTCCTCGACTTTGGATTTATTTTCTCAACTAACCACCTCTCACCATTACAGAATCCTCTTTCCTAAAAAATAATGGTTTTGATTTGATATCCGCAAATATTGCAAGCAACCACATAGATTTGGAGGAGTTATGGTGAAAGTAAAGAAAGAGGGTACTAAAAAAAGATTACTCACCCTGTATGACTCCCCCCAAGGCAAATTAANTATGGTGAAAGTAAAGAAAGAGGGTACTAAAAAAAGATTACTCACCCTGTATGACTCCCCCCAAGGCAAATTAAGCTTGGGAGAGCTCAACTCTTCCTGTGACGACGTCTCATTGAAGACAAGCAAATTGTTTTACATGCAGTCTATGAATAATAAGCTTTAACAATGTTTTNGTGACGACGTCTCATTGAAGACAAGCAAATTGTTTTACATGCAGTCTATGAATAATAAGCTTTAACAATGTTTTCTATTTTTGCTCCCTGATTACTTATTATTGTGAATCCGCTCAGGGTAAATTTTTCTGAAGAACTGTTCGGTGACGCTTCAACTTCGGAACAACCTACATTAATATGTGGTCTAAATGTAATTTGATCAAATAGTTTCATTATGAATTGAGTCGACCTATAGTTTTGACTTAGTAATTATTGATCAGTTCTTCACTTTACTATCCTATTGATTTGGGTTTACCTGGATGATTTTTCTAAATAATTATACCTGTATTCAAATAGGGAACCAGGGATAAAGCACACAAAGCCCTTTCCGCTTTTAAGTATGTAGGGGAACTAATCAAAAACTTGTTCTCATTACAAAAAAGTTGAGTTGTTTGTAAAACAGTCGTTCGCAATGGAATTCATTTTTTAATCAGTAATTCTTAATTCTTGCCAACGAAAATCAATTAACTAAATTTTCAAATTTGCAATTGGAAACAAGTAAAAAAATTTTTTACTCCAAACCATATGAGTTAAAACACTTTCCCCCTATATATTTGAACAGTTGCAAAATTGTTGCCGACTGCTCACAATGGATGATGTCAGATTCGCAATCTACNCCCCCTATATATTTGAACAGTTGCAAAATTGTTGCCGACTGCTCACAATGGATGATGTCAGATTCGCAATCTACGGGAAATTTACGTGTCTCTCAAAGGGAATTAATTCTCCGTGTTAGCAGAATTATATAAATGTGTCGATTCTACATTAAGAAACAAAATTCAATTATGTACAGAAACTGAAGCAATCGGCAATTTATAAAGTTTAAATTGACATTTAAAGTACAGTATGACTCTGACTTAAGAGTCGAGTCTCAAAAAATTTTTTTACTATGACCCACTGAAATCAAAGAGACCAGAGAGTCGACACACTCAAATATAAGTTATGTATCTCACTCATTAGCTCATTGGCAACTCTCGACTCTTAAGTAGTCAAAATCTGACTTTGACTCTAATATTTTTAAGGAGATAAATTTGACTCTGACTCCGACTCTTTTAGCTGACTCTAACTCACTTTTATCTAACAGTAATTGTCATTGACTCACTGAGTCGACTCCGTGACTTTATTTTTAAAGAGTTTTTTAAATTAGAATTTAAAATAAACGATTTTTCAAATTTGAAGCGACGTCTGTCGGTCGTTGAGATGGACGTGGTTATGTAACCCTTATTATTCACTTTTGTATTCTTAACCACGTTGTGTACTCACATGTGTAAAATAACTCTATAATCACCCACATAAACCCAAGCACATGATTNATTCTTAACCACGTTGTGTACTCACATGTGTAAAATAACTCTATAATCACCCACATAAACCCAAGCACATGATTAGATTCCATTACAATACAAGGCACAGTATCCTAACACCCTGACGTGGTGTCTAATGGAACCAAAGTAATATTTTTTTACATGGTCGTAGGAAATCTACAAACATCCCTAGTTTAAATAAGTATTACCTCGTGGTGTAATATGGANATTCTTAACCACGTTGTGTACTCACATGTGTAAAATAACTCTATAATCACCCACATAAACCCAAGCACATGATTTAGATTCCATTACAATACAAGGCACAGTATCCTAACACCCTGACGTGGTGTCTAATGGAACCAAAGTAATATTTTTTACATGGTCGTAGGAAATCTACAAACATCCCTAGTTTAAATAAGTATTACCTCGTGGTGTAATATGGAGAGCAGGTAATTTTTCAATTTTAAAACCTCATAAATCTTGCAAGTGTCAAAAGATCTCTAAATTGGAAAATTATTTGGATGATATAACATTATGTATGTAAAGAGTTATGGAAATTTAACTCAATTTTATAATTTAGTTACAAGGTTAATAAAGTGTTTTTGAATCCAAAAAGCAAAAATCACCGTGTTCTTCATTTGGAAATTGGAATTCCATCCAAAACCATTCATGTTGTAAACAAGTTAAAAAAATCAAGTTGGTATATAGGTATATGGGTAGTTCTTCCTCGAGAATGTCAATTTGTTGAAGTGGATGCGTATTCAGTTTTTCTTTTAGGTTAAAGGTTGTGGCTTTTGAAAAAAGATGTTGCCAACACATACCATTACTTCGATGGTATTCAAAAGTTTTTGGAAATATTGAATTACCTAAATGTATATCCAATTCACATATGAACAATGGCGCTGAAAAGCTTAAATTACCGTTCAAGAATTATCGAACTATCGGTATCGCTTATTCAAACTCTTTGATTTAGTTTAACCATGCCACCAAAATTTCAAATAGACAGTGCTAAACCTGAAACAGTTTTTAAATAAGTTGAAGGAGAGTGTGTAGGAAGGAATTTGTAGGGAAATAGTCCTCAGTAGTAGTGATTTCTGCCCATAAATATTCCTTTGCCAGATCATGTTGATAGTTTTGTAAAATTACCTAAACCTGGGTTGGTAGAGTTAAGTAGAAATTATCCAACGGGGGAGGGTTACGAACAATGTTACTAGAGATAGTAGAAAAGATATTAAGTTGTATTTACTTGTTGCTCATTGTGAGCTTAACCCAATCGAGTTAATATGGGCTGGGTGAAGGGTTACGTTAATCGAGTGAACGGCAGAGGCACTCCAAATGTTTTAAAGCTTACGAATCATTTCATAACTCTAGTGACTCCACAATTATGGAAAAACTGTGTAAGGGAAACTCAACAATATGAAGAGAAATATTGTATTCGCGACACAGTTGCAACACTGACTCATCGATCTCGATCTCGATCTTCTCGTGGCTAGATCGATGGGAGACGATCTCGATCTTTCGCTGAGACTGAGAGTGCCGATCTCGATCTCGATCGTTTGGTAAAACGATCGACTGATCCCGATCTCAATTTTTAGTTAGAATGATCGACTGAGGGCCGATCTCGATCTTTTAGTAGAGCGATCGACAAGTATCGATCTCAATCTTTTCGTCAAGGGATCGATCGATCTCCATCTCGACCTTTTCGTCAAGGGATCAATCGATCTCGCTGTTTGGTTGGAAGAACAATTATGGCGATGTCCATCTCGATCATTATGTTAAAATAATTTCTTGTAAATCTAATTCTTTCGGTCTATACCGATTGCGAAAATTTGATGCAGTTAAATTTAAATTTTTATTCCATTGAAATATGCACTTTTTCTGTAATTTTGAGAACATTTGAGATCTTTGTTAACAATTTTTATTAATTAGAATTGAATAATCTTAAGAAAAGATTAAGCATCAGTGTGTAGCACTAGTTTCGCATCAGAAATAGATGCTATTATTTTCATTGAATAANTGAACAATTTTTATTAATTAGAATTGAATAATCTAAGAAAAGATTAAGCATCAGTGTGTAGCACTAGTTTCGCATCAGAAATAGATGCTATTATTTTCATTGAATAATCCAGGTTAATTATAATAATCTTCGCTTAGTCAATCTTCTATAATTATAATCATATTATTCTAATTATAATCTAATTATAATCTTCTTCTTATAATAATCTTCGCTTATTAATTCGAATTAACCCACTATTCGATGGATTAATTCCAAGTGGGATCCACACCGGTGTGGTATCTATGATAATACGCTTGATGCTATATTGTAATAGATTTTTGTTCCTTCTCGCCACGTTTCTTAGACATTTTGGATATTTCAGGATTAATACTGATCGGTTATTGATGAAATGTGGTCAAAATATAAGTAATTTTTTGCTTGTTAAATTATTTAACTATTTCAGAAAAAATACCACCGTTCAGACGTGGAACTGGAAATGAAACACTCCGGAGTGTTTACCTCTTATTTATAATTATTCTCTCCATCACCTTTCCCCTTCGCTTGACCTTTGCTTAAAATAATAGTGAAAATCGCACCACCCGAAAATTGGAAATTTAATATTCAGGAGTTGTTTGGCCATAGTAAGCAATAATTCTGACATTGTTTTCTTAAAATCATTTTCGCTACATGAAAATGGGATTAGTGGGAGCAGTAATTCACTCTAATATTTACGGATTGAGAGTGACACATACATTTAAATAAATAAATTCTGAAGGTTATTTTTAACTAACCACCGCTACACCGATATCGAATTACCGGATGTAGAACATTAAAAAAATTTTAACTTTATTTCTAATTTTTATCTCTGCAATTCGATATTCATGTAGCGGTAATAAATTTACATGAAGCTTAATTGTTGTCCAACACGCAACAGAAATGCATAATCCTAACTTCTAAAAATTTGAACCCATGAAATTTTCATCCCGGTAATTTGATATTGTTGTAGCGGAGATAAATCTAAATAAAATTTACTGCTTGTCCAGCATGTAACAGTTAAAGTAATTTTAATTTTGGAAATTGAACCTTTAAATTTCTAATTTACTGAATTCGGTATTTGTGTATCGGTAATAAATTTCACAAAAATTGGTATTTGTTGGACGATCTACGTCACAAAATCTAAAACTGACTGTAGTAGTCAGTTGTGATCTTATTGGTTCATTTTCCCGAGTCAGTCAGTTAGTATGTCAAATCATCGGGTTTAGACAGTGACAAGAGTCTATATCTGTCCGTTCTCAAGACAGTTGACACGAGTCTGGGCTGTTAAATTCTTGGTTTGCGAGTATTTGGTTTGTCTAAGTGGGAATTCGGTGTAGCCGTCTGTGAACAACAGCAACAGAAAATACAGGAGATTCGACTTCTGTATCAATATCTAGGTATAAATACAGCTTAAAATTTCCCTGTGACGTCCATTTTGCAATATTATTTTTGCCGCTTACTTTCACAGAATTAAATAAAAACTTAAGTTTTTTTAAGTTTCAGTACAACGATGTTCATTGAATTATTTAATTGTATCCTATTCGTATAATATGACAACGTTGCTTTATCATGAGCAAATTTTCAAAAATTCAAAAGTTGTGTGGACGGTATATCTGCAGCGATGACATTTTGTGCAACCAAACTAACTCAATATGTCTTTCATACCCACTCAATTATTCGAGTGAAGTTTTTTGTATCAGGAACTATAATTTTTTTTAATTTTACTGTAATTTAAAAAAAATTTCTGGACATTTTTCTTCACTAATTGTAGTAATTTTTTAGATTGCCAGATTCTTTTTTACTACCCACCGTTGTAATCAGTAGGATGATCTAAAAAATTTCAAAATTTCGAAAATTTTTGTATTGCACTAAAACCTCAATACCATTTTAAAAAATATAATAATATATATTCATACGATGAGATTAACTTTCGGCAAAATCTAGTGAAAATCTGATCACCACTTGCGCAATTACTCCATCTTTTCACAAAAACATATGACTCATGAGTCATGACCCGTTGGAATGGGCTATGGTACGGATTCTTCTTAGCAAAAACACCGTAAACACTGCAAGGCATCAAAAACATAAATTGTGGCGTTTCATGCTGAATCAAATTTTGTGAAGATAAAATTACTCGGACATACCAAAATTCACATTCCACACCCTAGTGGTAAAGTAATTTGAAGCAAAGTTACATGATTATTTTCGTAATTTATAATTTTACAAAAATAAGTTAAACCCAAAATATCACTTTTGTAAGCTATTCTCCCTAGAAAGGCTGAACGATGTACAAGAGTTGTCAGGTGTAATCCGATTTAAATTTGACGTATGTCTAGCTATTTTTATTAAAGTTTGTTTTTAATTCTTCCTTTTAATAACCCAAGTAGCAAAGTAAGCTACTTCAAATCATATATTAAAATTTTCTAACTAAAATAATAAATATATTTCAAATAATAAGCTTCTCAATTTTCTTTAGAGTTTTCATTTTATATATTGTCTTTGACTTTTGAAGTTTACGTTTTCAACAGGCATAGCAACGCTTTTTTGATAGTGAAACAGAAATGACTATTATGCCTACTGTCCCCTCCACTAATTCGTCAGCCCAAATCGAGTCGATAGACGAACTGGTTGTTTACATGTTTTTAACCGATTTCCCTATAGTAACACGACTTTAAGTATAAAACAGTGGAAAAACCGCGCCCCTAACACGACTAACTAATTAATACTAATCAGTAACTCGACGGTAAAACAGTGGAATCTATTCCCCTTCTTCCAACACACCTCGCTGAGCTCTTCCATTCTTCTATCTGAATACTTACCAAACCGCTACTGCAGGTACAACTGAAAATGTTAAATAGGAATAATACATGGGATATGAATCTCCCACACCACTACGAAAATAGTTGTACCTGCAGCAATTCCGAGAGCAAAGGCTGACGAAATTGTTCAGAATTCAGAAGTGTTGGTAACCGTGGAAGGAATGGTGGATATCATGACAGTGATGGAGGTTTTATTTTGAAAGGATAGGTTCAACTGTATTTTTAAGCATTTTAAGCATTTTAAGCATAAGCTATAACGCCAATTTTATGCTTTGCTTTCTCCATCCGTTGTTTCGAGAAAGTGCAATATTATTCGTGAATTTTATTTTAAAATGTCTCATATCTCATAACATTGTTGAAATCGTTGGTAAATTTAATAATACCAACGGACGGAGATAGCAAAGTGTGGAGCGGATGTACCAAGTAAATTCAAGTACAATATTATGATTGGTTACGAAGCTTTTCAATAAATATGTTCATATATCTACGAAGAAGGGCAATACGCGATTAAGAAATCGAAAATAAATATTTTTGCTAAAATCATAGTGAGGGTTTTCAATATTGCTCCTTTGGAGTAATTTATGCGGTCTAAATAGACGGATTACAGATTTTTACTCTGAATATCATGATATTTTCGAACTCTGAAAGTATGGCAATAAAGTCTTATATGTACCTGTGTATTATGTACAGTGCCAGCAACTTTATTCCGGCCGTAGAAAGTCGCTTTCACCAAAAAAATTTGAGACAGCAAATAAATAGCGCAAAATACAAAAGTTGGAGGGAATGAAGTTAACGTGTGTTTGAGAAAACATTCCTTTGTAAAAATTAATTATTTAACAAGAACAGCAGAGAGTTGAGAGAATGAGTGCAATAGGGTATGGTTCATTTGCATCCACTCCACCTCACTCAACAGAGAACCTGTCGACCCCTCTCTCTACCTCTCTGCTTTCATCTTTTGCACTGCTTTGCAATAACTTGTCTAATCAAAACTGGCTTTAAATTTTTTTAAACAAACGCAATTCTGTAATGCTGAAAGATGGGTAATTGAGAGAAATGACCAACTAGAGGAATGGGGTACGATCCCTTGGCATATATGCCACCTGACTCAACAGAGAACCTGCCGACCCCTCTCTCTGTCTCTACTTTGCGCCATTGCTTTGCATTGGTATATCTAATCTGAACAGATATTTTACAGTGATATAATAAAGTAACTTCACTTCCATTATTTTACTAATTGTGTATCGCCTGCCCCAAGCCTTTTTGGTGAAAGGCGAAGCAAGAAGGCCCGGAATAAAGTGGTTGGCCCTTTATTTATGTTACAGGGTGAGTAGACATTAGTGTTTCTATAGCCGAGGAAGAGATAAGAGCTATACTCATTCTTCAACATTCATATGTATGTTGTAGCCAAATGGAGAAATAGGTAATCATCATCCATCAGTAACTTGCGCTTGGACTGTTTGCTGCCAAATAACGCGAAGCTAAGAAGGTCTTCAGTTCTAATAATCAGCGGTCCCACTTCGGACCCATAACAGTAGACTGCGCTGTAATTAAATAAATTCTTACAATATTCTAACTTAACATTGATTGTCTAATAACGTTTCCTATTTTTAGTAAAAAAGGTTTATATCGACAGTTTGCCAGTAATCGGAGACAAATCTGAAATGTTTGAATTGAGGCCACATTACTTAAATTGAGAAACTTACTGACCCCAATGCTGCCATAAATTTAATTAAAATCTATTAACAAAAGTAATTGAATTATTGGTTTTAATGATTAAATTTGGTTTTTTGGTTTCTAAAATTCAAAATAAATTTATCTGTACTCAAACTGTATCAAATTGTAAAAATTTGAAGCTTCAGTTATGAATTTCGCGCCATATAATCCCTACCTTAAGTTAGTCACCGCATAGAATCACACTTAACCAGTTTCAGATTGAATAACATGTGAAGTGCATGACTAATACTATTGTCAATGGTGAGCCCGCCCTATGTTACCATTTTATAGGAATCAGATTTGATAAAGATTAGTGAAAAACTCCGAGGCTTCACTTCATTTGACTACAATACAGACAGAACTTTCAAGGGTGTTACGGGGATACCAATACTTCACCCTTTCACCTACCTAAAGAGAAAATTTTAAATCACTGACATTTGAGAAAATTTTAAATCACTGACATTTGAGAAAATTTTAAATCACTGACATTTGAGAAAATTTTAAATCACTGACATTTGAGAAAATTGAGGAGTGGGTGTGGGCATTAGGTGGGTGAAAGGGTGAACTGTTGGTATCTCCGTAACACCCTTAAAAAGTTTCTCTGTCTATGAAAGTTGAAGAATGACTATATAGCCCTTATCCACAGATGGACCTTTTGGGTTCGCCGAACACTCCGAACCACACTCGTTTTAAAAAAATTAGACCTCATGCCCTCCCTACTGTCCACTGCCTCCCCTACTGAACACCGCACTCCCAACGGCTCACTGCCTTCCCTACTGCTCACTGCCCTCCCTAATTTCCACCTTCCTCCATACTCTGTTTGTATGTGTGTAATGCATGTATATTCTGCGTCTTACTGCCGATGGCAGGAATTTTTTTCGCAACTTTCTTCTAAAACTGACTGAATGTATTTTTTTCATACACGTGGTATGTACCGTGTTCCATCACACAAAATCCAACCCGGGATACATTTTATTTACATTGTTGTCATTGGTGTATTCTTTGTGTAGGGTTACTGCAAATATTGCAAATGTGATACATATATTATATCCAAAGGTGTAAATGATTTTATTCACAGGAGCTGACGGTTTGCGTCGGTCTGGACTCGGAAATCTTGGAAGAGCAAAGGAAAAGGCACTGAAAATGACAGTTGTCATTGCCGTATTCTTCTTCATATGCTGGACACCGTACTACATCATGTGTCTCTGGTAAGTGAATCTATAATGCAAACCAAGTCCATCTGACAAATTGACAACTAACAAACATATTCAATGTCAATGCATCAACTATTGGGAAGATACAGTTTGAGCAAGTAAAGCTAACAATATACTTTTTTTAGTTGCATCGGATTTTTTGGGTAGCTAGTGCACCGGAAGAAAGAGAACTAAAAGTACAATTTGAACAAATATTTTTCATGTGTTTAGACGATATTTGACTCACAAGTAATGAATCCACAACTCACAGTATTTATGAAACCCATGTACAACGTAGATGGGCAGCACTCCGGCCCCGGAGTGTTCATATTTTGCAGGAGTTGTGGAGTGTTTCTTTACAATTAGAGAAAAAAAAATTGTTTTGTTTTATCTTCTGTCCAATGAAAATAGTTTTACGTCTTTCTTGTCATACATTTAAATGTTTTTTCAGAAGCTGTTAATATTAATAGCCAAAACTGAGATATTTTGATTTAAGGGGTCATCAGCGACTTAGATAAATGGAAGTTCAATTAACTCAATTTGTACTCATTGATTAGCTAGTTGACTATTTCTGCCAATTTGTTTTCAATTTTAGCCAAAACTGAAATATTTTGCATTTGGGGTTTCACCATTGATTTAAGTCAATGAATGTTCAATTAAATCGATTAACATGTTGTGATAAATAAATATTGGGAATCGTAAACAAAAGATTTGTACTAAGACTTTATTTAAAAATGTACGAGCAACAACCAGAACGAAGGATAAATTCAGACCACACTGAATAGAAGAAAAGTTGGGCCTTTTATATGGATTATTATCTGTAGAAGCTTATTGATTTAAACATAATTAAATATAGAATTGTGAATGTTCAGATAAGTAAACTGGAATAATCTAAGTGTAGATACAAGGGTGCATTCTAAGATTACACCATGAGTCATGGATCAAGAGGTCAAGGATGACTTATTCTAACANATTCTAAGATTACACCATGAGTCATGGATCAAAAGGTCAAGGATGACTTATTCTAACATCCTCCCTCAAACTTGACCTCGCCATATTTAAATTACTTTTGTTAGCATGCTTCTGTGTGAGTGGTTTCATCCGATTCTGAAATATCAATAATTTCAATATCGCAATCTCAGAAATTATTCTGTTCTTCATCTTCTTCATTTTCGTCACTCGTATTATTTGATTCATTGTGATTATTGATGAAATTGCTCATCTCATCCGTATTTGATTCATCTGAGGTGGTTTCATCTGTCCTTAGTGTGTCTGCTTCATCAGAGTTAAAAAAATGTTGAGGTCTAGTCTTGTTTTTCTTTATGAGAGTCCCTTTTGCCCACAGCGCTACTGCTAAGTCGATCTTGAGTTCATCATCCTCAATTGGAAAGTCCTGGATTCTTGTAAATTTTGGGTACTTATCCAAAAGGTGAGTAATAGCTGGTTTTGCCTCGTGTGGGATGTATATGTGCTGGAGTTGGTTTTCTGTTTTCTCAATTGGTTTGTCTGAAGTGTAATATAGTTTTGTGCCGTCTTCGTCTTCTACTAATCGAATTATATTTCTTCTGATGAGTTTCACATTCATGTCCAGTTCCAACCGAAATTCTTTGTTGTATCCTCCCTGATTAAGATCTTCTTCTTGGTAGATTGATTGAGTCCTTTCTTCTCCGGTAAGATACAGTGGTAAACCGTCACTCATTGAGTTTTTCGCTATGTTGTCCGCTACAGAATCATAAGTTTTTAAAAGGATAGGACGTATTGGCTTTGTCAACTGATCTATGAACACTTCCCTCTTTCTCTGGATTTCAGGGTTGTTTCTCGTTGTATGCGCTATNCTACAGAATCATAAGTTTTTAAAAGGATAGGACGTATTAGCTTTGTCAACTGATCTATGAACACTTCCCTCTTTTTCTGGATTTCAGGGTTGTTTCTCGTTGTATGCGCTATTCCCATATAGTCTAAATAATCTAATGGTAGAATTTGACTATTGGTTTTTTGCTTCATGAAATTTTCCAGAGCACTGGGCAGACTATGAGAAAGAAAATCGACAAAGGTATTTTGGGAAGGGGTCGAAATCATGATGTGAAGAGAATTTTCGTCCACCTCTTGCATTTCGTAAATTGTTCCCTTTGGCATGTACAACAGCTGTCCTGGATTCATTAGGACGTTAGTGACTTCTGCACTGTGATTTTCATTCAAACTTACATCGATTTCTTCATCGAATGTCGTTTCGGAATTGTTCATTTTCCAGTGAGACTTTCCTTCAAGTTGGAGAATGAATTTTTCTTCATCTCCACTGGTTGGTACAAAAGGAAGAGTTTTCGCGGGTACCAAGCAGATCTCACATTCTACAGGTGATCTAAAGAATTCTTGCAGATTTGCGTTGAGTTCCCACAGCGGTTTAACATATTTATCTGGATTCACAAGANCCACAGCGGTTTAACATATTTCTCTGGATTCACAAGGGTAATTGAAAATCCGAAGTAATAATAGTTCCAAATTGCTGCTGAGATTGCTCGACCATTCAAATTCTGATCTTTCAGCACATTGTTGGCAAAGGAAGATAATTTTATATCTTTTCCATACCTCAGGGTGTTTTTCCTGAGAATCTCGTCCAGCTTTGTGGTAGATATAATCAGCGAGAGGTAATCTCCACTTTCACGTTCAATGAACAAATGTTTCCTCTGCCATACAGTTTCGAAGAAGTGTTTGATTGGTACTGGATGAATTAGCCAACTGAAGGATTTTTCTCCATGGGCTGTACTGTCCATAATACTATCTTGATTCAATAAGAAATTAATGGGAGATCCAGGAGACTGTTCTGCAATGACTGCTGAGGACTCAGTTGTGTCTAATTTATTCTTCTTTGCTTTTGAATTTTGTATTAACTCAACAGTACCTGAATCTGAAACTTCAACTTCATCTAGTTTCTTCTTTTCTACTTTTGAACATTCGTTTTTGTCATTTTCGGCACCTACTGGGTTAACTGTAATCGATGATATCTCGTTCTTTTTCAGCAGTCTTTCGGGAGACAGATCCACGTTGGATTTTGAATACATCATAAAGGATGCCGGTATGGGCCTGAAGCGCATTACGTACCTTTTGTCTAAAAATCGAGCTTCTGGTCCAGTGAGTCCATTTTTCTGAACATAAGTAGTTCCACTATTGTCCCTAATAATTTGGTATCCTTTCGAGGCCATAGTCCCTTCAGAAAATAGGTTAATGGAATTTAGAATGTAGAGAACGTTGCTGATGGTACACCGTGTCCATTTGTTTTTCATGAGTGCTTCCAGATATACAGTTCCGGATCCAAGAGCAGATACTTCATTTTGATCTGCCATTGTTACCATCCTAGGTTTGGGGAACTTGGTGTATTCTCCAAACCAGTCTAAATGTCCACTGATGTGTTCACTCGCACCAGAATCACTTATCCAATCTAACTTTGTGTTAAATTTGCTTATGTCCTTAGTTATAACAAACGCGTTAGCAGGCTGGTGTGACGTTTTATGACTTGAAGAAACTTTTCTCGGGGCTCTGCACTCAGCCTTCCAATGGCCCCTTTTCCCACAATTTAAGCAGTTTGTTCTTTTCTTTAATTCTTTTAGTTTCTCCTGTGAGTTGACAAAACCTTCTTGGCCAGTGGAATGACCGGAGTGACCGTAGTGAACTTTGTTATGATATGCTGCCGATGGACTTACTTCTTTAGACACTTTGTTCTCCCGAAGTGATGACTCTAAGTCTTCCTTCTTAAGTCTGGATAACAGTGCTGGCATTGTCTGCTTTGTAACATCGACGCTGTCCCATGCTTTCTTCAGTGCATCATGCTTGTCAGGAAGACTTGAGATTATCTTGCTGATAATCATGTCTTGGTCCACGTTAACCCCCATTTCTGTTAGATCCCTTGAAAGCTGGGCCATTTCCATGTACGCTGACACAAGGGTTTGTCCAGATTGAATTTTATAAGTTAAAAATGCTGATAGGGTTTGTTGTTTGTTAGTCACTGAGTCATTGGAGTGGATGTTTCTTAAACATTCAAACATCTCCTTTGATGATTTACAAGCATAGACATGGGTCGTGTTCACTGAATCCAGAGTTGTTACGATCAAGGATTGTGCCTGGATGTCATTGTCGTCCCATATTTCACTGTTGGCTTCGGGTCTCTGCACTGATCCTTCGACAATAGGCCAGAGCTTCAAGGCTTTTAACAGTAGTGTAATTTGAATCCTCCATTGGGAATAATTACTTTCATTTAGCCTCACTACCTGAGCTGAATCTACTCTTCTTCCTGCTAAACTCATTTTCTATAATAATTGTCCTATTGATTTCGACTAAACAATTGTGTAGATATCTTTTGTCTAAGTAACCAGGGCTCCTGCTACCATGTGATAAATAAATATTGGGAATCGTAAACAAAAGATTTGTACTAAGACTTTATTTAAAAATGTACGAGCAACAACCAGAACGAAGGATAAATTCAGACCACACTGAATAGAAGAAAAGTTGGGCCTTTTATATGGATTATTATCTGTAGAAGCGTATTGATTTAAACATAATTAAATATAGAATTGTGAATGTTCAGATAAGTAAACTGGAATAATCTAAGTGTAGATACAAGGGTGCATTCTAAGATTACACCATGAGTCATGGATCAAGAGGTCAAGGATGACTTATTCTAACACATGTTCATTGATTGGATAGTTGGCTAATTTTAGCCATTAGTTTTTAATTTCAGCGAATTCGGAATTATTTTGATTTTTTAGGTAACTAGTAACCTAGGTCAGTTAGTGGTAATTACCATAATATCTGAAGCTGACATACAACTGAGCGAAGGTTCAATAACTTAATGAAGTGCCAAGTGAATTTACAATTAATACTGAACACCAACGAAGTTGTGGTACGTTTTGGCAACATTTAGTGCTTTTAAATGCCACAACCCTCAAAAAATTGAATGTACATCAACTTCATGAAATTGACATTTTTGAGGAAGACTACCCAATTTGTAACACTAGTGTCCGCGGTTCCTGTTGCATTTATTAATTTGGAAAAACGGTAACCACTAAGAATTGTATAGAGAACTTAAACTACATAATTAGGCTGTTCAAATTGTTGAATAAATGTTTATTTACATTAGTGTGATAATTGCGTATGACATTGTAAAATATTCGTGTATTGTGCTAAAAAGACAATACTATGGATAAGTAAACTATCACGTTTCACGGTCTCAAAAACAATATTGATTTATGTCAACAGGTATTGGATTGACCAGGAAACAGCATATATGGTGGATCAGAAGATTCAAAAAGCTCTTTTTCTATTTGCTTGTACCAACTCAACTGTAAATCCAATCGTTTATGGTATTTTCCATATCAAATCGATGTTCACAGGTTCTACTGTAAGTGGAGAATTAAAGCTGAATTATTATTCTCGTCTAGTTACTTTTCCAGAACTTAATATTATAATATCTGAAAAAAATTAAGTTATATTTTACGGCAACGAAACCACAAGAAATTAAACAAGAAATTTGCCAAAGAAATGAATAAATTTATTCGAATAAGTTTAAGGTTGAGAATTTGTCATTGGAAAAAACAAATCAATTATTCACATTACAGCTAAAATTTTTATTTTGCACAAAATCCGTTTTCTGTACTGACGCGGTTTCGCTGCCGTTAATTGTATATTATGTGTAAAGAATTAGTTTTTCATATACTTGGTTTCTTTTTAAGTCTTATTTCAAGGATAGGTTTTTACCATCGACTGGTTCGTCCAAGTTTAAAAACATTGAAGAAAAACAATTTTTTTTGTTGCAGATTTATGGAATTTTAGAATTTTATGTGTTGAAACAAAAAAGAAATATGCAATGTTTCACACAGGTATATTATCGGATTGTCAATTTTCTAGTTCAAAAAAGTAATTTGATTGACTATTGAAAATAGTGGTTTGATCATATAAGGTAAACCAGTTCATGAATACTTTTTAATAAGGAAACATGGTGGCCATTGGTATTAATCAGAGTTACAAATTTCAACAGTATTGATAAAATGGATAACCTCGTCTAATCCAAAACAATGTTTACTGTTGTCCACCAAATTATCACTTGCACTAAATTCAACTGTTTGAAATTTTCGATGTATAAATAGGGTTTTTGGCTTTAAGGAGTTGAATTTTCAGAAAAATAAACAGATATTTTAGTGAGTAGAAGATTAATTACACCAAGTATTTTTTTGATATTTTAGTGAATCTTTTCTACTCAACTCATTGGTTTAGAAGAAGGTTTACAATTTTAGAGGGTTATTTGCTTTCAAATATGTTTATTAATTAAGCTAAAGTTAGAGTACGAGTAAAGTGTGTTTCTAGGAAGACAAATTACGAATGGGTTTCTAATAAGAAGCTTTACATTAATGTTTGCTTTGTATAGAGCTTCTAAAGTACCTGGGGATTACAATTAACAATCCCTGCGTTAGTCACTACTCATTAGCAATGAAGNGTATAGAGCTTCTAAAGTACCTGGGGATTACAATTAACAATCCCTGCGTTAGTCACTACTCATTAGCAATGAAGGTGCTATGATTAGAGTCTAGTATTGACGTTCATGCCATAATTTTGCCATGTTCTTTCATACAGAAAAAAACATCAGTTCAATGTTCAAAATTTCATGACGAACATACGATTATGGATTTTGGCAACTAGTGTTGGANAAAAAAAACATCAGTTCAATGTTCAAAATTTCATGACGAACATACGATTATGGATTTTGGCAACTAGTGTTGGATTATGATTCTTATCGTAGTAAATTGCTCCACTCTCATTCCTCACAATTTCATACCTTTTGTCAACCATGGCTCCCTCTAAGTTCACTACTCAAGGAATGAATATGACTGATATTCTGAAAGGGTACATTTCTGCTATCAATCATCAATAAATGCTTCAAGGCAGACGGTCCCTACTCCAAGGGCCATCGCTTCGCTTTTATTAATAAATGAGACTGATTTGAGGGCGTTGAAATCTGGTGCATAATGCTTATATAAAATTATTTTTTACATGGTTATTTAGATCCGTCGATTTGGTCCAGGAAGGGAATTTGAACGGACTTTGAGTATATACGAAGTCCATCAAAATATATCCAATGTGAGGAGTACGAATGATCATTCCACTGGGATTCAACATACTGTAAACATTCCTGACACTCCTGGTCTAAACTAAGTTAGTTACTGTCAAAATTTGTACCTTAAAAATTTTGTGACATAGTCTAAAGCCTGATCATTGAACGTTGAAGTAATTTTTTTTNTCAAGGAATGAATATGACTGATATTCTGAAAGGGTACATTTCTGCTATCAATCATCAATAAATGCTTCAAGGCAGACGGTCCCTACTCCAAGGGCCATCGCTTCGCTTTTATTAATAAATGAGACTGATTTGAGGACGTTGAAATCTGGTGCATAATGCTTATATAAAATTATTTTTTACATGGTTATTTAGATCCGTCGATTTGGTCCAGGAAGGGAATTTGAACGGACTTTGAGTATATACGAAGTCCATCAAAATATATCCAATGTGAGGAGTACGAATGATCATTCCACTGGGATTCAACATACTGTAAACATTCCTGACACTCCTGGTCTAAACTAAGTTAGTTACTGTCAAAATTTGTACCTTAAAAATTTTGTGACATAGTCTAAAGCCTGATCATTGAACGTTGAAGTAATTTTTTTTTTCTCTACTACATTATGATATTAGTAAAAGTTGCCAAATATATATACAGAGCCATCAGTATAAACCACGCAAATTTTTTTGCTTTCACTTGAAAAACTTCAGAAACTATTGCTCTCAAACTTGATGAATGCGCCATATCAAAAAACGTCACCGCCAACAAGTTGTCAAATTAGTTCACTTGTAAAATTGTTGTAAAAAAACGACAATTACTCAAACTAATTGAAAATATCGAAGAAATTCGAAGGAAATGGTTCAATTCAGATCGAAGGAAAAGTAAAAGAAATTTTTTACCAGTAATAAGTTATGATGCCGCACAGTTATCGAGGAAAACTAAGGTTTCCCTCAATCTCATTAGGTGGCGGTAGCATATCAGAGGAGAAGCGTCCTTTCTTTTGTGGGGTTTATATTGATAGCTCTTATTCCAAATAACCTATGACCAAACTGTTATCAAACTTCCCAATCTTCCTTTATATACTATTGTGTAAAAGTGAATCCAGAAAATAAATTAC
This sequence comes from Holacanthella duospinosa, assembly GCA_002738285.1. Lineage (NCBI taxonomy): Eukaryota > Metazoa > Arthropoda > Collembola > Poduromorpha > Neanuridae > Holacanthella > Holacanthella duospinosa. Next base: position 688,586 of record NIPM01000040.1, on the reverse strand, counting down.
AGATATTTCACTAAACGATTTCCCACGATTAATGAACCAATCTACATTTATTAAACTTTAACTATGTAATAGTAATTTTTATTCTGTATTTAGAGCGGTAGATTGTTAGAAAAACTAATACCTTGGAACCTCAAAAAGAGAAGTCACAAGATTGCCAACGAGGTAGAAGAACGTGCGATAAGTCAACATTTTAAGAGGAAAAGAGTAACCCATAACGAAGAGCAATGGAATGTGGGTCAAATTTAGAGATATCACGGGTCTCTATGTGAATAATGACCAAAAGTAAATTACAGTACAAGCACACAACTTACTTCAGTTTTAAAGAGAAATGAGTTACTCTCGAACCAAATAGCATTGAGCCCTCGGCGTGAGTCGCATATGACAATTTTCCAAACAAACATCTCAAAATTGGAGTTGTGTGCGGCAGTCAATCAATTGTATTGTATTGTGATTTACTCTTTGAACGACATGTCGTCCAGAGTTTCAAAAATTTCTACACAGATATTGCTATAAATAGAATTTTCTAATTTTAGAACAGGATTTTGAGTAGATTTGGTTAATTCAACGTTTCTTTCAATTAATCTATCTCGCGAATCCAATATTTCTTTTCATATTTTTGAGTTTTGGACTTGTGTATCATTTAAAAGAATTTGCCTACATTTCTTTCATTTTTGATTTTCATTACATCAAAAATTTTTTACCTTGTGTCTCGGAAGTCTTTAATGTGGCGCAAGTAACACCTTTGATACGTTGACATGCTATAGCAGTTGCCTGAATCACATTTTTAATTCCAATTTTTTCTAGAAATTTCTTGCTATCAGATGTCTCCCGCCCAACTCCTTGTACACTCTCCTTCAATTTAATTAGAAATGGTTTTACCTTTAACACTATGTCTTTTTGAATTTTTGGTGGCAAGGTAAATGTAAATAAAAAATAAGACTTATCTGAATTAAGAATTAAACTTTAACTTCACCACCTAAAAGTTTAAATGAGAAGACGCGCACATCTCGAAAGAAAAAACAAAAAATCTCGCGGCGAGAACTTTGAGGGCTCAATGCTATTTGGTTCGAGAGTATATGCTGAATCCGTGAAGAAATCAACCGGAACACGTGTCCAATGTTGACATATAGCAGGTCGAAAATGATTAAAGTTAAAGTAAGAATGCACATGACATGTGATTATAATATCTTTTAGCGAATAATGAGTAGGATGTAAACCAGCGATGATGTCAACTAAATNCACATGACATGTGATTATAATATCTTTTAGCGAATAATGAGTAGGATGTAAACCAGCGATGATGTCAACTAAATGGGTGTCGGATTTAAAGGTATGGTCAAATCTCATGAATTTGAACAATTTAAATAAAGTCTTTACATGTATAATACAGCATTTTTAATGGAAAACTGGTAAATGGTAAGCAATTTTTNACAATTTAAATAAAGTCTTTACATGTATAATACAGCATTTTTAATGGAAAACTGGTAAATGGTAAGCAATTTTTGTGGAAAAAATTTAGAAAAAAATTATTTTGTTATGAAACACAATTCAATGTGTGAAATTTGAAAAAGAAACAATCAAAACAAAATGATGGTCTACTCCTACTGCATTTTATAAATCTTTCTTTAATGAAATTAGTAATGCTTGAGCTATTTCATTGCTGTTGACTATCTGTGGAAATTTTTGGTGAACAATGCTAAGCTTGACGTTGNGTAATGCTTGAGCTATTTCATTGCTGTTGACTATCTGTGGAAATTTTTGGTGAACAATGCTAAGCTTGACGTTGTAATTTTTAGAGCTGGAATTCTTGCTTAATTGAAATTCAGGATCATTAAATACTTTTGTATTTTGGAAATGCCCAGTGTTCCATGTATATTGTAGATATAATATTAAATTTATCTCATGTACGCTGGACAAAAGTAGAGTAGCCGGTGTATTTCTTGACTGTACCATGAGTCTCCTTAATTCACAGGAGAGCTGTTAACTCATACTTGTCATTGTCTCTGCAAATCAAAACCTCGCTTGGCTACTGTGAGAGNATTCACAGGAGAGCTGTTAACTCATACTTGTCATTGTCTCTGCAAATCAAAACCTCGCTTGGCTACTGTGAGAGAGTCGTACTGTACGACTCTCCTCACATCTAACCACCACCGGGTGATATAGAATCCATTCCATAACGCTGAAAATTATGGTACTTAAATGATTTTATATGGTTTGGGTTGAAATAACACAAGTATTCCTTTTACCATGTTTCCAGGATTTCACAAGAAGATAATTTTAAACTAGGTAGGGTGTTTATTTTCTGAAGTTTTAAATCTCTAATTCGCAAATTTGATTACATATCCGATGAGTTTAGCTTTTTGTTCTGAAGTGATATGCCCACTCTTTGGTATTTTGGAGNGAAATTTGATTACATATCCGATGAGTTTAGCTTTTTGTTCTGAAGTGATATGCCCACTCTTTGGTATTTTGGAGATGGTTTTTATAAAGGCTGTGATGCTGTATCAGATTCAACTTCACTATCGGCGTTCCTTGAATCCTATCCGATATTTTTGTAAACAGTATGTGCTTAACATGCTTCATCTTCCTGAAGTTGTACATCGTCGAAAAAAAAAAGTAAAGTACTTTTGTTTTCTAAAACAAAAGTACTTGTGATACGGCGTTCTGGAAAAGTGAGAAAAGAAGATAAGTTCTCCTGGAGAGGTATCCCAGTACAGACTACGAAATCTTATATGTATCTTGGCATAATTTTCCAATCGAATGGGTCGTTCAACCTCCACTCTAAATCGGCTGTTGGGAAAGGTATTGCCACGCAAGGCACTGTATTTCACACACTAAGCAGGATGAAAACATTCAACTTGCAAACCTCGAAATTTCTCTTAAATTCCATTGTCAAATCAACTACCTTGTATGGCTCTGGGGTGTGGGGATCTCAACACAAATGAAATAGAAAGGGTTCAACTGTAATATTTTAAGAGACTTCTCAACCTTCCTTTCAGCACCCAGTTGTGTTTCTTCACTAACACTTTCAGTTGGTGTTTGCAGTTGTAAAGTAAGCTGAAATGTATAGATATGCAAGGTTTACATGAAAGAGGCTTAGCGAAAAAGGTAAAATTTGTCCAGAAATTTCTACTCGCTAGGTACGAAGACCACTTGAGAAAACTTGACTTCAAATTTGCACAGACATTCTACACTATTCCACCCTATAATCAAATAAAATTCTCTGAAATCCCCGAATCATTTCTATTGAACAAAACTTCCTTTTCGACGGCAACATGCATCCTACAAATTTGGCTAAATTCCAACTCTGTCTACAATAAAGGGAAATGGTTTAACATGGACATTTTGAGAAAAAGCAATGCAAATACTGCGGAGAACAACTTTCTTTCTTTCATGCTATTTGGGAATGCACCGGCACATCTCACATTCGACTGACTTACTTTCAAAGAATGCCAACGGATCCAATTCAACTTATCAAGGANTGCACCGGCACATCTCACATTCGACTGACTTACTTTCAAAGAATGCCAACGGATCCAATTCAACTTATCAAGGACGTCACAGAAGCTGCCACTGATCCAAACTTCACATTTNTGGGAATGCACCGGCACATCTCACATTCGACTGACTTACTTTCAAAGAATGCCAACGGATCCAATTCAACTTATCAAGGACGTCACAGAAGCTGCCACTGATCCAAACTTCACATTTTATTTACAACTTTGAATTTCAAATATTTTAAAACTTTTTCAGTAATTTTAACTCTCATAATTTTATTTTATTTAAATTTACTTATGCGCGTAATTTCATTTATAAAGCGATGGCCAACTTCAAATAAACATTGATTGATTGATTGTTTAGGTTAAGGTTTCTTTAGATATAGGATGTTAGGTTTTCTTTAGGTTTAGNATAAACATTGATTGATTGATTGTTTAGGTTAAGGTTTCTTTAGATATAGGATGTTAGGTTTTCTTTAGGTTTAGGTTGTTCAATTTTGTTTAAATGTTTTACGTTTGCTTTTAAGTTGTTAGGTTACTACAGTGGACCTCGCCTATAAAGAACTTTTAAGAACCAGGAAATTCGGTTCATAACACCCTATGTTTATTATAGCCGAATAATGAACAAATATAAAATTTAAAGTTATGTTCATGACATCCGATATTTTGACTTTTCTTAGTTCAATTATTTTCTTTTTCTAGATACTGCAGCCTCACAATCCAAATAAACCAAGAACTTACTTGAACAGAAAAAAATGTAGATAATACTGTGTGGAATATCTTCAGAATTCTGCAATGATTTACTCGCGATTTAGAGATGCTGTAACAGTGGATAAAGAATAATAGATAATTAAAATTTGACAAGTCTTATTTTGTCCACTGCGCCACGGAATAATATGAAAAACGTTGGTGCAGTGATTCAAAACTTCAATTCTTCATTCATTCACAACGCATTTTATTAAATTGGCATAACTTTT
>NIPM01000040.1:539027-683934 GCA_002738285.1 Holacanthella duospinosa | reverse complement strand
AAACGTTGGTGCAGTGATTCAAAACTTCAATTCTTCATTCATTCACAACGCATTTTATTAAATTGGCATAACTTTTCCAACATAATAGGGTCTGGTTCATCTCTCACGATGGTGAAATGAAGGGCTAGACCGCAAGATATGATTCATTACACCCGAGTGTTCATTTTAACCGAGTTCATTATGACCGAGGTTTTCAACATTAATTAGCCTATCTCTAGGCAGGGACAGGCGGTTCAGGTTCATAATAACCGTGGTCACATCACATCGGGGGTCATAATAGGCGAGGTCCACTGTAGTTTCTCTGTAGATTAGTTAGGTTGTTACATTTTCTTTAAGTTTAGGTTGTCGACATCCAATTATTGATGTCAGATTCCTAATCTGCATGAAATTTCTGGTCGATTCACGTATAACTTGCTGAAATCCCGACCAATACCATTGGACAAGTCATAGTTTTTGGCACATATTTTCAAAATTTTTGCAAAATTTGACTTGATCTCCAACAATGGATGTCAATTTCGTAATTTACGCTAAATTTCCAGTGGATTAATGTATCACTTACCCGAATTCCAGAGGAGCGGCTATTTTATAAATGTTCAATGAGAAGTCATGAAAATGCACGAAAAATGTTAGGGAATTCGAAGCGCATAACAGTGACGTCATTTCCTGACAATTTCATCCTCAAATCAATCTCTGTGTTGCACCGCCACCCCCTGACTTTTAGCGGCAGCAAAAATTCAAATGGAAGCAAACTAAAGGTAAGTATTCCTGAAATCATAACCTCTGTTAGTTTGGTTTTTCATCAAAACAGAATGAAAATGAACCAAATTAGATATGGCATCAAAGTACTTAATTTTAAAGCATTTAATTTGGCTTAAAAAGCATTTAATTTGGTTCTTAGGGGAATATGATTAGATAACATGAAATTCAAGATGTGGTAGAGTAGACACCTGTTAACCTTGTCATAATCAGTCAAAGGGTTTCTTGGAATCATAGGATATTATGCTTAGCATACTTGGGTAAATTACTGTTTTCATATTTTCGAATTACCAATTACAAATTACATTAGCAAATTTTCTCAATTACATTTTCCGAATTACTTTATTCAGTTTTACGGAAATACAAATTACTGTAATTCGATTACATTTTAAATTATAAATTATATATTCAGGAAAATTAGTTTTTTGATTTACCATTTGGTTCATGCATTACTGTCACTTCTCGGTATGTTCATCTGCTAAACACACCCTTTTGAGAGCAAGAATGATTCCATAGAACTTGAACAGACTTCCTTCTGAGGTTGATTTTGGTAGGGTAGTATTGTAATATATGAAAACTTTTTTCCACACAAATGACTTCAAATTCTAACTCTATCTGTTGCACTGTCTATTCGTAATCACAGTGTGACATTGTAGATTTAATTCGAAAAACTAATTGATTCAGTTAGGACTAAACAGAACAAGTTGTCTTTGAGAAACTAAATCGTAACATGGAAAGTATGAGGCAGTTCTCGCCATGCAATAAGCTTGAGTGATTTTGACGCATCAACTATCAAACTGAATGAATCAGTTTTCTAATTAGTTTGAAATGTTGCCACTTGTTAAGTAAAACGTAGCTAAAGCTTAAAAATTTAAAAAGATTAAAAAAAAGGAATACAATTTGTTGTTGTAGGGATTATTTCATGAGATTTTCCTATTGCATTGTTCGGGCTAAGCAGTGTGCTATGGTTACCGGTCTTGGATCGGTCCCATTCCTTGAGCTAGACTAACAATCTAGCACTGTACACTGTAGTGATACATGGTATAAGAGCTGTTTCTGTTGGTTCTTCAGTCCTTAAGCACTTTGACAAGGAATGGAGCCAGGCTGCCTGTATCCTCGTGATTAGGAGTCTGGAGCAATGCCATGATATGCAAAGATGCCGATAAGGTTTCCCAGCAGAGTAAGATAAATGTCAATAGCTCACTCCGTTTCATGTAAAGAAGTTAAGTAAGCATAATGTCCCCTCCACTCAGTCGACAGCCCGAATTCAGTCGATAATCGTCTAACTTGTTTACATGATTTTAATCAATTTCTCTATAGAAACCAAATTTTGAGAATAAAACTGCGAAAAAACCGCGCCCGTAAGTACATAATTGAACAAAAAATTAGGTGCTTACGACAAGGTAATTAAAAGTATTCCTGTAAGAAAAATTTGACCAGCCAATTTATGAATTAATTTATTTATAAAAACCGTACTTTTTATAGAATCACGAAAGCACGAGAATTCCCTTTAAATCCGGTGAAAATTTTCCGCAAGTCTCTCCGTGGTGTGTATTGTCTAAAATTTTTTAAATTGATAAATGCTACTCAATATAAAATAAATCATAATGTTAATCAGATTATGCAACAAGGGCATTTCTATTCATGCATTTGTTAAGTCGCGCAGAACCGTCCAGCCAACTCCATGAGTAAAGGAGTTCGACCTTAGTGGGGAACCCTTTGCGTTCCCCACTAAGCAGGTCAATCTATCTACTACTTCTATCGAAATTATCTCACGTTGTTATGGATACCTAGCTGGACAAATTCATTTCAATTCAAACGGATGAATTTTCTTTTTTACTACCTACGGAAGGTCAGAATTTTATCTCTGAAAAATCCGAAAAAGTTCCACGAAAAATGCATATAAGATTTCAGAGACGTGGAACACGGAGTAGAATTCAAATACAAATGCATTTCCTAATATTGCGTGACAATGAAGAGTGGAACTGGAACAGTTAAAACTACTCAAGATAATTTTTATTTGAAAACAATATCAGTAAAGTAGTTCGCGAATCTCTGGTCTAGTAAGACGTATGCTAAAACCTGAATGCCCATTTTAAATTTTTTTTTAATCGCTAAAAGCATGTGAATTAGAGGAACTCCCCCCCCCCCCCCCCCCTCCTCCTCTCAACTTATACTAATCTTTATCCCCACTACTGTCCCTAGATTACCAATCCCAACATCCACCTCTATCTTACTTTCTTATAAATAGTAAGTCCATTTCACAAATTTGTTTTCTCATAAACAATTGTTTATTTCAACCAAACGGATCAATTGGTGTTTCTAAATAAAACGGAAATATTTTGCTTAGGTGGAAAAGGGTCTAGTCAAATTTTGCCAAAATGCGAAGTTTGGGCAGCCGGTGGGTAACCGATTATTTGTCAGCTAATTTGCGCGAGCCAGAGACTGGAATGAAAAGATAGTAGAGAATGTGAATAAGGCTTCACATTCTGTGTTAATGTCATCATGTGACTATGTGCGTTTGTCCTAAAGGCGTACAACAAACAAAAGCGTAAAACGATTTTGTACACAGAAACGAGGGATTTTGAAATTCTCGTTTGTCTGCAATGCGTGAAGACTGGGTAGCGTAAATTTGAATTCAGCCAAATTTTTTGAATTGGGCGGATGTTTGTGGGGATTTGAGCATAAGACTCAATCCCCATTACTGTACTCATAAATGAAATAGTAGACTCCTTACCTGGCAATGAATGACCAGGAAGGAGAGGTTCGGAGTTGTATTGAGTTTGAGAACAGCATTGCCCAACTAGGCTCTGTAGCACAAATGGTTAGTGCGTTGGGTCCGGAATACCCGAGACGTGGGATCGTACCCCACCAGAGACCAAATTTTTGTGGCAATCCCTGTCTCAAACTCAAAGTGGCGGTTCAGCCTCGCCACATGTTGTTCAACATTTGGAGAATTATATTATTGCAAAATTTATTTGTCACAATTATTAACTGGATTTAGAAATTGCTCAGAAGTGTCTAAGGAAGAGCTGTACAAAGTTTCAACTCATTCAGTTGAACGTTTGAAACCCGCCCTCCTTGACCGAAGCCCTGTAGCGTTGAAACACGACAGAATCGCAATGGTGAAAGTTTGTTCACATTCCATTGAATAGCATGTTCGGAGAATTCGGTNGTTGAAACACGACAGAATCGCAATGGTGAAAGTTTGTTCACATTCCATTGAATAGCATGTTCGGAGAATTCGGTGACAGATTTACTCCAAACACCCATCCCCAATTTAATACTGCTTTCGAAATCTTTGTAATTAACTCCTTCATATTCAACGCCAACACCAGTGTTTATATGTCATCTTATCAAGATGTGATTCGGAAATCACANATTAACTCCTTCATATTCAACGCCAACACCAGTGTTTATATGTCATCTTATCAAGATGTGATTCGGAAATCACAACGAAAATAGCAACAATTATTATTGTGTTGCAAACACATTATGGATCTGCTTTATCCGACCCTTCATCAGTTAGTCCGTCCGTCTACATGTCCATCCTCTAACTCAAAAATGGCTTGACGAATCGAGATGTACTTTTCACTAATAGGTAGACCATGCACAANATTAACTCCTTCATATTCAACGCCAACACCAGTGTTTATATGTCATCTTATCAAGATGTGATTCGGAAATCACATCTTGATAAATAGCAACAATTATTATTGTGTTGCAAACACATTATGGATCTGCTTTATCCGACCCTTCATCAGTTAGTCCGTCCGTCTACCNTATTGTGTTGCAAACACATTATGGATCTGCTTTATCCGACCCTTCATCAGTTAGTCCGTCCGTCTACCTGTCCATCCTCTAACTCAAAAATGGCTTGACGAATCGAGATGTACTTTTCACTAATAGGTAGACCATGCACAAAAAACGGTCAAATTCGAAGATGAGCCAAATCCGTCAACTCTGACGTAGTTTGTGCAATATTTTCCGGACACTCCAATTTTACCTTTTTATGATTTTATGTTATAATAAGTCGAATATTTCGAGAACTACAAGATGGATCAGAAATGGGTTTTCATTGCTAGATCATGCATCAAGTCCTTTCACCCGTCCAGTGCGCATTATACGCACGTATTGTTTGTACCTTTGGATGTTGACTCCGGATGGGTGTAGGAATAGGGAAGTGCCGGACACAAATTGGTGAAATGTGGACGATGATGGAACTTGTTGGTGTGTAGTACAGGCTGCGTGTAAGAGTTGGGAAGTGTCCGGGTGTAAATGGGTGAAGTGAGGGAAACTGCTGGAGGATGATACATGGTGCAAGTGCGAATTGGGCAACTGCCCGGAAAAAAAACGGTGAAGTCCTTCTTACCGCTCAACCGCCCACCTTCCTTTTATTCATTTCAGCACATAATTACTCCCATTTACAACGGTATGTTGCTGTCGATAGGTTACCATTTGGCCTAATATAAAATTCTGCCTGTTAATCGACGAAGCTTCAGTAACCGGAACTGAAGCAGAAACCTCGGTAACCAATTTAGGCTGATAAGCAAGGCCGACCAAAAAATGCGATTTCTGTCAGAAAATGCGATTAATATCGTAAAAAATGCGATTTAGTGCGATTCATTTTCTACAGAAAATAACATTAAAGTTTAATGGTGATACACATTTAATGCCGAAACAAGTAATTTAGAAGCTAGAAAATGATATTATTGCACGATTTATTCATATTCCATTGATTAACTATTGGTTAAATGACCAAGTAGTTCCAACTTCAAACTGAAGTATCTCGATGAGGGACCAATCTGGCGCCTTAGGGCTGATTTTCAGCGCCATGTATCCCTATGCCAATTAAACAGTAACTAAAATTAATTCCCGGAATTTCCCGAATTAAAATAAAATCGGTTATTACATTTTCCCTAACTGCCGATTTAATTAACCGACCGGGTATTTACAGATTAACAAGATATTTTAATCGAATTGAAATACTAATTCATATTCAATTTCGGTTTCACTTTTATATGTGGGTGGCTCAACTTTAAATATATAATAAATATATAATATATATATAATATATATAAATCCCAAATTTTTCTGGGATTTATATATATATACAGCTGATTCTGTTAAAATACAGATCCGCTAATGTTCCTGATAATTATAAATTGTTTTGATTTTGTCAAATAAAATGCGCATTTACAATTCGTTCTACAGTTTGCAAGCTAAAGCCAAAATGAAAACAATGTCCTCAATTTCCATTGTGCTTATAAACATAGCCAATAAGTTCATTATGCCTTAACCTTGCGCTGAAGGACAGTTAGCTGTTTGGTTTTGCTCTACCGAGAAGTTAACTAGTTTACAATGTTAAAGTTTGGCTAAAGCTCAAAGTGAGGACCTAATTTCAGATCAAGAAGCTATTTAAAAAATATCTACCAATTTTCAACTCCAGAATGCGGAAATTGTACTTGAATTATGTGCGCTAGTTGTACATCATATATGTCCCACTATACTGCCAATTGACATCATGCGCAATTGATTTGACATCAATTTAACTTTATTTCTAATTTCTAATCTAATTTTACTCAATTTTACTGAAGTATTTTTAATTTTGTAGTTAGCAATTATTAAAAATGCGATTTAATGTGATTTAATGCGACTTAATGCGATTTAATGCGACGATCCTGGAAAATGCGTTTTAATGCGATTAATGCGATACACATTTACATCATTCGATTGCATTTTTTATAATTCGTGGAGAAACCAGTTATCAATAGGCCAATCAAGGGTTATTTGTAAAATGCGATTTAGTGCAAAAAGTGCATTTGGTCGGCCTTGCTGATAAGTGATTATTGGAGGATCAATAGTCTGTTTACTATAGGTATATACCTATAGGTCTGTTTACTGGCTTATTTAGTATGTATTAAATACTTTCCTATCTTGTACTTTATATGCTGAAGAGTTTAACACTAATATCCAACCGAAATATCCTAACATTTTTTCCGAGTATGCATTCTAAACCATAGAAACAATCCCTAGACAGCTTCCCAGCAGAAGATTTCCAGCCACTATAAAATATTCCAGTTTCCTTTGTTGGAACTACTAGTCGAATCCACTAGGTCGTCGTTTTGTGTAGAGCTTGTTTGTACAAAGCCAAGTGAATCAGAATCCATGGGGATGTTGTACGATTTCTCTGGGTCTAGGTCTGTCTCTGAATTCCCTTCTTCAGAGTTCATATCCCTAAGATTCGTTTCATCAAGTTGTAGTAGTGGTAGATTTTTGTGTGATCTAAGGTGATTGTGCATGAGAGAAGTAGAACCGCCACGAACTCTGACTATCCGTTGGATTCCTTCAGCTTCACAGAGGGTACATTTTGCAAATTCCGGTTCTGCAGTCTTTACAAAATAGTTCCAGACGATACTTGAGCGGGCACTCTTTGCTCTTGGTTTGGTCGGTTTCTTTGGTTTCTCCGTTTCGTGTTTAGAAGATCTTGGGCAGTCTGGTATTGTCACCAGCCGGAGGCCCTGAACCTTCAAGTTGTGTCCTGACTTGAGGTGTGAGTGAAGTCCACTCGTTGTTCCGCCAAACGTTCGTACCCATCGTGTCCTGCCCACCTTCTCACAGATTTTGCAAAGGGCAGAATTCCCGTCCATTGCTCTGCTGAAATTCCACCAAATGGGATTCAGCGGTCCTTTTGATCTCGTCAAGTTTTGTGTAGCAAGCTCTAAATTATTAGGAATTTGGAAAATTCGGTCAAAAATTACAACCGTACAATATTAACTAACGACAGTAATTAATTTCTTTCAAACCTAGTCAATACTCACGAAGGGTGTTGACTGTATTATTATATATTTTGTAAATAAACTACCTACCGATAGTTTATACCGGCATAACCTACTGGTCGTCTGACCGGCCGCTTCATCCTATGGATTTTTGAGATAAATGCTTCGATATTTTTATTTTTTAATGAGTGTATTTATTGGATTAATTTACATATCAACGAAATATACGAACCGATTGGCGANCAAAAATTACAACCGTACAATATTAACTAACGACAGTAATTAATTTCTTTCAAACCTAGTCAATACTCACGAAGAGTGTTGACTGTATTATTATATATTTTGTAAATAAACTACCTACCGATAGTTTATACCGGCATAACCTACTGGTCGTCTGACCGGCCGCTTCCCTATGGATTTTTGAGATAAATGCTTCGGTATTTTTATTTTTTAATGAGTGTATTTATTGGATTAATTTACATATCAACGAAATATACGAACCGATTGGCGANATATTTTTATTTTTTAATGAGTGTATTTATTGGATTAATTTACATATCAACGAAATATACGAACCGATTGGCGACACCGCTGCAGGAAATACAGTATGAATTTTCATGCAAAAGTCATTACAACTATGTTAATTAAGTTAGGTAACTTTAGTTAGCCTAACGAAAAGAAAACGAGGGATACTTCAACGAACCAATAATTTTGGGTGGTTGATACTGTTCTCTTTGAAAAAATTTCGAGTGTGTAAGGTTTGAAAGAAATTCCTTGCGAATCTCTCACCATAATCCCCATCCTCGTTGTTATATTGCTCTTGTGAGTCTATATCGACGTCTCCTTCTGCCCCACCACTTGTTTCAGTGTCATCAAATCCAACATCAACCCCATCACATTGGAGTTGGTTCAAATCTTCATTATCCGAATACTCTTCGTCGTGATCGTAATTGACCTGTTCATCGTCTTGAAAACAACAAACCAACAAATAATTATTTAACCCTTAATTTCCGAGTGTATTGAGCAGTTATCAAATTTTAGCTATTTAAATGAGCGAAACATCAGTCGGAGGAAACTGAACTGAAACAGTTTGTCATAATTCATAATTTTCAAAATAATTATATAGTACTACATAATTCCCAAGTTTGAAATTTCTTTCTCCACTCTCCTAAAATCTTTCAGTATGGCTAAATACTTGCTTGCCAGTGTCATAATTCTAAATTTTATGACCAAGACAGTAAAAGACGTCAAGTCAAAAAAAAAATTTTTTTTTNTTGCCAGTGTCATAATTCTAAATTTTATGACCAAGACAGTAAAAGACGTCAAGTCAAAAAAAAAATTTTTTTTTTCTAGAAATAAATTGAGGTTTACTTCCTGTGACAGAGGCGGGTCTGAACCTTTTATAGGCAGTATNACCCCATCACATTGGAGTTGGTTCAAATCTTCATTATCCGAATACTCTTCGTCGTGATCGTAATTGACCTGTTCATCGTCTTGAAAACAACAAACCAACAGATAATTATTTAACCCTTAATTTCCGAGTGTATTGAGCAGTTATCAAATTTTAGCTATTTAAATGAGCGAAACATCTGTCGGAGGAAACTGAACTGAAACAGTTTGTCATAATTCATAATTTTCAAAATAATTATATAGTACTACATAATTCCCAAGTTTGAAATTTCTTTCTCCACTCTCCTAAAATCTTTCAGTATGGCTAAATACTTGCTTGCCAGTGTCATAATTCTAAATTTTATGACCAAGACAGTAAAAGACGTCAAGTCAAAAAAAAAATTTTTTTTTCTAGAAATAAATTGAGGTTTACTTCCTGTGACAGAGGCGGGTCTGAACCTTTTATAGGCAGTATNATTTTTTTTTCTAGAAATAAATTGAGGTTTACTTCCTGTGACAGAGGCGGGTCTGAACCTTTTATAGGCAGTATCGATGATGCTTGGACTCATTGGTAATTGGCTTCCGAAGTCTAAGTTTCTATTATTGCACAGAGATGGATCCAATGGATTGTCATCAACCTCAAGTTTTACTCGTTTTTGAGTAGTTATAACGATTCTCGAATCCTTATCACAAAGTGGATCAAAATCAGGATCGAAATGTGAGGAATCTGAGTCTCCAATTTCATGTGAGAAATTAAGAGTAAGTCCATTGTTAGCAAGTTCGGAAGTTTTACTCCAGTGAGTCAGGACTGTCTCATAGAGGAGTTGCTCTCGCTCAAGCAACCGCTTTTGGATACGGAATTGTTCTGAAAATAGAATAGACAAATAATATACCTCTATTTCAATGAGCGGTTCCTCCCAGTTTAATCTTTACCCAAATTATTTTTTGAGTTACCATTCCGGGTATTGAGAACCTGCTCCACAATCTTCATCTTCATTCCAACTTCTGCACGGAATGTCTTCAGCATATTCTCCAATTGGTGAACTTTTCGCTCCAGCTGCTTCGCTTTCATTGCTTGAACTACTCCATCCGTAGCGGAACATCGCTCCATATTGCCTGATAATAGTATAAGTCAAAGTAATCTTGAAATTTACGTTTCTAATACTCCACACTGACTCTCTTGGCCAGGGCAGGGTGAACAGTATTTTTTGTTTTCTTAACCGTTTTCTTGGTTAAAAATATAACTCTGCTGACTGGCTGACTTTTAAGGACTCAGCTTTTGATTGATTCTGACTTATTAAAAATAAGGACTCAAATATTAGACATTGACAAAGTGAGTCATGCGAAACACTAAACATATACCTTTAATACCAGCAGCCGTAGTGATAGGTTGAATTGGATCCTTCTGCTTGCAAAGATTTGTCTAGTGATCACTGATGGAAAGGTTGTTATTGAGATTGAGAATGAGGAAACTGAAATTTAATGATTTTTCAATCCGATTTTGTTCAGTGATCAAAGCTCGGCGTTTGACTAAGGGCTCTGCTCCTGCTCTTAAGAAAAAATATTTTGGCCTCTTTTCTGGCTCTTTTAAAAATACAGCTTGGGCTATGCTCGTGTTCGGAGTCTTTTGTAAAATTCTTCCTGGGCTCGCGCTGCTCGGGAATTGGCTCTTTTCAAAAATCCTCACTGGGCTTGGTCTCTTTTGAATATCCTTCCTTGGTCGGGCTCTTCTGAAATTGTCCATGGTCGCTGTTCGATCATTTTTTTAAATTTTCGATGGGCTATACTCGTGCTCTTTTGAAAATTCTTTGTTTGGCTCTACTACGGTTTTTTTGAATCTCTACATTGTATTGGTCCACCGGCCAAGTATATTACGCACTCCTCATGAAACATTCACCAAAAATGTACAACGTGCACTGACCTTACAATCCTCATCTGCGCACCTAAAATACGTACTGTGCAAACAGACGTCTTCAGTGCAAGTACAATGCGTGTTGTTCATAAACACGTCCATTTGGCATTTACAATGCGTACTGCGTTGAAAAACTTCCAATGCGCACTAACAACACGTCATACGATCGACCACTGCTCGCGCTCGATCTTTAAGGCAAATGGTGTAGTGCACAATGCGTAATACGCCTAAAAACGTCTATTGCATATAAACAGTAGGGGTCTACCTTTTCATATTGCACACTTTCACACTTTCACACTTTCACAGAAGTGTGAAGGAGAAGTGCGAAACTCCTCCCCAGAAAGTGTAAAGAACCAATTACAGAAGTGCAGAAAAACAGGTCTCACCCGAAAAAATTTCATACTTGAGCACTTTCACACTTTCACAGAAGTCTTTACAAAAGTGTGAAAACACGCCCCGAAATTCAAAACTTGCCAATGAGACTCCGTAGCGGGACAAAGTGTGAAAGTGTAAAGGTGATCAAATAATTTTTTTCACATTTGTTTACAGTTCTAATACTCCGTCAATTTAAAACGTGATTCAAAACTTCAGATTTTCGTTTCAATTGTTTTCAAGATTTTGATTAACGACAAAAATCATTTAAAATAAAATTACCTGCTCAACCTCAATTAAATTCAGATAAATTTCATCTTCCTTAGACTCATCAGCAGAACCAAGATCCTCCAAATCGTGCAAAGCATCCTCAAATATGTTGCAAATAACTTTTTACTAAATAATAGTAAATAACTAAACTTTTTACTACAGTCAAGTCAAGTCCGAGAGTCATGAATCTGTCTCTAATGGCCTGTACGCAGCTCTGTTTTTTCTTCTGGAATAAATTCTGCGGCAGAATTTTTCTTCCAAGCAGAATTTCTCTTCCAAGCAGAATTTCTTCCCACCCAAAGCGGAGAAGAATGAGAAGAATTGTGATTCTGCTCCAGTTTCCGCTTTGGTAGTTACTCAGTTATTTTTTTTCCGCTGAGTTAAATTTAAATAATAACAATAACATTTTAAAAGTTCCCTCGCTCAAGCCAAGGATAATTGAGATTGTGACTTGAGACTGCCGAAATGCTCATGCGCAAAAGCAAATTCCGCACGAGAATTCGGCTCAGGAAGGTCCTTCGACCTTCCCGGAGCGGAGAAGAAAAATAAGGTCTTTTTCTGCTGCCGAATGAGTCTGGCAGAAATTCCGCAGCTGAAAATTAGGTAGGTGAGTACTAGTTGAGCGAAAAGGGGAGCAGAATCGGAATTTCTTGTCCGCTAGGTCGATTCGGCTGCCGAATGGCTAGCTGAGTACCTTACTTAACTACAAAGCAATCAGAGTCGTCAGATGTCTGTCGAGGACTCGAGACTTTTGATTTTGGAAGTTAGGAACCAAAGTGAAATGAGTTTGGCAATCGGCTCTGATTACGACCAGGGAGGTACCTCTGGCAAACAACAGCGAACGCTTTATAAAGCGAAGCGACAACAAACGGTCTCCATGGACCCTGATTACCACAAAGTTTAGTTTAGGTTGGGTCAGATTTTATCTTAGATCAAGGTTGCTATGAGGAATTAATTTAACTCACTATGATAAGGTTAGCCAGTAATTCAATTTTTATTCAAATTTAATTGTTTGAAGAAATCACAATCAACAAAGTTAAACAAACAATAATATCAAACTTCAAACTCCTCTTCACGGTAACTCGGATGATCCTCACGACAAAATTTCTGGAAATCATGTAGTGGAAGCTTCGCGCCGTTAAATTTCCTTGACGACTCTTGTAATATAGAAATCTCGGTTGCCTGCGGGCAACCGGAGCTCAAAAAATTAATTTTGAAAAAAAAATTCAGTTACTGGCTAATCGTCGTGAGTTTAGATTTCAGATTTCAGATTTCAAATTACATTCATTTAAATGTCTCTTCACTTTCAGCACCCAATATAAATAAATATAAGAGACCTCTTCCTGTAGAGGTTAATCTAAGCTGACCTCCCAAGCGTTAGACATTATAACTTAAGATTAATACTAATAAAAAAGTTTAGTTTAGAGCGTAATGAAAGATTCTTTTCTGATAAGAACAATGTGATTGTATACTTATTCTTTGAAGTCATTAATGCTTATGTCTTGTAGTGACCAAGTTTTAGGCATGTCATTGCAAGCAGAAACAGTTTTTTTCTTTAAGGATCTTACTGTTTCAGTGTTGAATGAGCAGACAACTAGATGCAACATTCCTCTAGATCATCTAGAATTGGATGAAAATATAATGGAGGATTTGATTCTATCGCAGGGTGAGAGTTAAAACGGACGCACATTTTTAAGTCTTGTCCACTGAGTTCGTTCTTGAAAAGTCAAGATTTCCATTTTCATTAGTAGTTCGGAGGTTGAAAGATGTTTTTCGAATTTTGAGTATGTTTGCATAATTTTTAGGGGATTGTTTTTACCCTTTGCAAACTTCCTTGTCAGAACTGGATAAAAGAAATTGAAAAGTAATTTATTGATTTTGTTTTCGATTTTTTGAAGTTCAAGGTGTGGTTGAATGGCTCAGATGTTTAGTGCGTAGTCATAAGATAAACGATATAAGATTGGAATAAATTTTTAAATACATCGAAAGGGACTAGTCTTTTTATGGATCTAATAAGTCTATTTACAAGCNATTTTTAAATACATCGAAAGGGACTAGTCTTTTTATGGATCTAATAAGTCTATTTACAAGCGAGCTAGTTTTATTTAGAACGTAAGCAAAATAGGGTTTGAAGGAGAGATGNAGTTCAAGGTGTGGTTGAATGGCTCAGATGTTTAGTGCGTAGTCATAAGATAAACGATATAAGATTGGAATAAAATTTTAAATACATCGAAAGGGACTAGTCTTTTTATGAATCTAATAAGTCTATTTACAAGCGAGCTAGTTTTATTTAGAACGTAAGCAAAATAGGGTTTGAAGGAGAGATGNAATCTAATAAGTCTATTTACAAGCGAGCTAGTTTTATTTAGAACGTAAGCAAAATAGGGTTTGAAGGAGAGATGAGAGTCTAAGATGACTAAGAGATTAATTCCTCATAAGCAACCTTGGGTTACATATTAGAGCTAAAGTTTCCTTTTTTTTGTAAAAAAATTGAATAAAATAATTTTGTTAAATTTTTACTTTTGCCAACACTGACTCTCTAAAGCAAGGAGTCATGACTGACTCCTTTAGTTTGGGAATCAGTCATGAATTTGGGNTTGCCAACACTGACTCTCTAAAGCAAGGAGTCATGACTGACTCCTTTAGTTTGGGAATCAGTCATGAATTTGGGTCCAGTCATGCAACGTAAAATTTGAAAAATTATATAGTGCGCTAAGGTAATAAAATTTTATACCCTCTCAAAATATACGTCATATAACCGCGTGGTCTTATCAGATAAGAGACAGGCTAGTCAGTCTCAGAATTTTAGCTCAGTCAAAAACAGTAGTATTATACTGCTTTCTTGACTGAGCTAAAATTCTGAGGGGTTGAAAATAACATTATCGTAAATTAGAATAAGTAAAATATATATTTTTTTATCTAATAAATGTGTTCTGAGAATGGTANTAATAACATTATCGTAAATTAGAATAAGTAAAATATATATTTTTTTATCTAATAAATGTGTTCTGAGAATGGTAACAAGTTATTGTGATCGGATTATGGTAAAGGGTAATTCGGAATTCATATGGTAGGCGGATATTTTATCGCATGTTTAGGAATCAGTTTACGATTGAATTTAGCTATCTATTTTACTAGAATACCCGTAGGAGGACTCCATCCGCCGGAAAAATTATTTGTAATTTGCAATACAACTCATCAAAAGAAGTGAAACATACGAAAAATTTTTCAATAAAATGCGATGAGGGGTAAGTGTTCGGATCCTTATTGAACACATACTTCTAAAATTATTTATTATTTGAAATTTAGTTTTCATTGAATCCAAACAAAATAACTTGAAATTGTGATAAAACAGCGATACAGAAAATAAAGATTATTCCCTAATAACCTAAATTCATTGATGCTTTTAATATTTACTCCAAAATGTCTTTCTCAATGTCTCACCTGGTACTAAAAAATGAGGTTCGGCCTTATTAAAAACCTTAAAACCTTATTAACCCTAAAATCGCCACTAAGGTGATTTAAAAAAACCTTATATTTTTGCAACACCCAAGAATAAGCATGAGCAACATCGAACTGAAGAAATCATGGTACGTGGCGAAATTGGCAGTATTGCCTTATTTAACATTTATTTAAATCGTAAGGCTAATGGCAAGAGGAGCAACAGCCGACGGTTAGTTAATCGTCGGCTAAAATACAAACTAGTCCCAATTACAAACTTAATTACTTCAATCACCCCTCTATCTAGCGACATGGTAGTGATTTCAAGTGTTTTGTATTCCGCCATCAATTAAATTGGTGGTTAAATTTAATTCCTCGATTTTCTCCGAATAAAATATAATAAATGATTAAGTTTTNCCTCGATTTTCTCCGAATAAAATATAATAAATGATTAAGTTTTCCGTAATCGCCGGTTACGACTAACCGACTATGATGCAAATGGTCATAAGTGCAACAAATTAGACAGTTTTAAATGAGAGTGGCATCGTATCGTGGTATCTCATCCGTATCGTAACGAGAGATAAGATACGACGCAAAGATACGATACCACTGACTAGTTTTAAATTTTGTAGCATCGTATCGGCGTATCGAAATCCACTTGGTTTTCATTTGCAGTGTTTTTGGAGGCAAATTGTTTGAATTCAAAACAATTGGAGATTTTTTTTTAATTTACATTTAATTTTCTTATTTGCTGAATGTTGATTTTTGAAATGTGTATTGAAAATAAATAAGGATGTTTAAGGAATGTAGCTGCGATGGTGCGAAAAATTCAACCAAACCATTTTTAACTTCCACCCATTCCAAACTGAAACGGGTTCAATTGAATACAAAGTTGAACCAGTTTGATTTCCATTTTTGTGGAATAGGATATTCGAGGCTTTTTAGCACGAAATATCTGTAATAATTAGTATGCCGGAAATCAAAATTTCTGTTTTATAAATTGTTGAATTTATTATTTACCTTCGATTTTGTGTCATCAAATTACGAGAACAGGCGCTTCGGTACTATACCAGATAATTGTTGGTCGGTTACAAATTCAAGGAATTTTTAAAACAAAAAATCAATTCAGACATCAAAAAAAAAGTAAAAGAAAATTTTAATAATTTTTTTTTGAATTTGGTGTTCATCTGTTCAAGAAACTTGAGTTGTATCCTTGTCTCATATGGTTGATTGGAGTAAAGTGAGATACGATGCGGAGTAGCATCTCCCTCCGTATCTTATCGATTCCTACGGAGGATACCACGCCGTATCTCATGCCGTGGCATCGTATCTCCGAAAAAGGGAAGGGAGAGTGGTATTGGTGGGCGGAGTAAGATACGATACCACTCTGACATGCGATACCATCACTCATTTAAAACTGTCTATTACTGTTAAGACATCAAGATGAGATGCCATCGGTCATTCACATCTATTATTCCTACTATTCCTATTATCTGAGATAAATTTCTGACACTCTATGCTTGGGTATCTTGGTCTTTTCAAGGGCAGCAATTTGAAACCTGTTTCCATTTCATTTTTTAGACAGAAACACTACTCACTGTGCCATTCATAAAGTGTACAAAATGAAAATTCGTTTTCAGAATCACATGGTAAATATTATACGAGTGTAGGTGTTACTGAATTATGTACTTATAGTTGACGCGTCGATAAATGTCATAATTAATATTAAGTGCAAAAACTTAATATATTCTGCATACACGATGAAGTATACACTTCGTCACTGGTTAGTACTTGTTTTTATTAATTTTGTGAATGTTTGTACTGGTAGTATTTTCACACTACAAGGACCAATCTTTCCATTCGAGGTTTGTAAATATTTTTATTTCCATTGTAGAGTATTTTTCTTAGAATTGATTAAATCACTTAAGTAATTTTTTTGCAAGAATAATTTTAAACATTATTCAGTGCAAACAACGAAGCTGGAGTAGTTGATAAACCTCTTTTAGCTTCACTGTTCGCGGTTATTGATCCGCCTTCCTTCCCGTCTGTCCGTCATTTTGTACCCACCATGATAACTTGACGTACAGGTGCACCTTACCAGGACTGTATAGTTTCATGTTTCGCTAGATTTTATGCCTATTATACAGCGTAAACAGTTATGAGGTCATGTTATTTGAAACAGAATAACTTTTGACAGAAGTGGCCGAATTTTGTTATCCATATGTTGACTTTGAGGTTAGGCATTAGAACGAATATCCTATCCTTCCTAGCTTTAATGGTCAATAGCTGATACCGTACCATGCTGAATATGTGAACGCTTTTTATGTTCAAATCGAAGTAAAAAGCCAGAGAGCATGTTTTGTTTTACCATTCGGTTGGCATGAAAGTTTTATTTTCCTCTGCACAAAACACTCCATTGCAGCACTCAGTTAACAAATTTGAAATTCCTGCTACTAGTATAAAATGTTAGGTAAAACCACACATGCCAACCTAATGGTAAAAGAGACTCCTTCACCTTTAACTTCAATTTGATTTTAGCAACGATTGACCAATTCGGCTAAGAAAAATAAGATATTCCTTCTAATGCCTATCCTCGATATGGATAACAAAAACCGGCCACTCATGTCAAAAGTTATTCAATTTCTAAAAGCATAATCACATTACGGTTTACGCTGTATATAATGCTTCCACTTATCTCTGCTTACGAATATTGAGAGCTATTTATAGCATACGTATAAATAGCAATAAGTCTTTTTTGATTGGTATTTATGAAGATAACAGCGTTTGTAATTTCAACTTTATTCCACATTGTATGTCTCCATCATAGATGGGGGAAAACAATTTTATTCTTTAGATACCTCACCATTAGCGTTTTCGTGACATTGTTGTATGATTCATATAGTGACTATCATCATCAAAATTTCTATATTTCTAACAAAACTACTCCTTGCTCGCATCGCTGGGAAACATGTGTCTAACATCAAGTTATCATTTGAAATCTCCGAAATTCAATAGTTGCTATGTGCTCCTACTCGTTTTTATTTTACCCATGCTAGTTGAGTAGTTAGGAAACATCGTAATCACTGTGTCTGTTGGCAAAAATTTGTGACACAAAAGTAATAGAGTAAACGAACCCACGTGATCACAGAGTACCATAATACTGTGGCCAAAAGCCAATCATTTTTATATTGGCGGTGAATAACATTCGAGATATTGAATTCCTGCAATAGACAATCCAGAAAGATTTTGCGGTACATTTTCACGCCTATCAGTAAGATAGTAAAACAAAGAATGTCAAATAGATTGATGTATCACTTATGTGAATTCTGAGGAATGGTTAAAAATAAATATTCCACATTGCGGGAAGACAAACAGACTTCAAATCGGTGGGAAACCTTGGTTCATTCGGTACTACAGTCATTCTACAAATCTTTAAGCAATGGAAGACACTTTTGACCCAAGCCCTTTTGCCGAAGAAAGCAGATGAGGTGTTTTTTTTCGCAGGGAAAATTTTCAGGTTAATTTTTCTGATGAAATTACTATAAAGCTTCAAAAAGACAATTGAAAAGTATAATACTAAGTAAACAAAATATCAAGACTTTACGGTCACTACAGCGAAGATTATGTTTTTTTTTTGATAATTGGATTTTTTTTGACGTTGTTTTGAGATGATTTACTATCTGTAAGAGTTATGGGTTTCTAAAGAACATCCAAAACATTCAATTTTCAAACAATCATAACTTCTGATACATTGATACAAGAGATTTGGTTTTTTCAACTTCGATATCTTACTTTTCAATGGTCTTAACAAAATTACTAATACTTTTCCGAAAAAAATTGCAGTAAAAATTTCACTTGTTCATTAACATAAAGGTAGCTGGTTTTCCCAGCAAAGAGAATGGCGCCACAAGTCTCTTCCGTATGCCTTTATTATTGTAGATTGACTGTACTTATCGCAATGGCCAAAGCCAAAGAACAAAAAAGTTTACTACTAACAGCTGACTCATGCAGTTTACTAACGTAAAAATGAATATATTCAATTTTTGTTCTTTCGCTTTGGTCACATCGGTACATCAAAACTTACATAGTCGTTGATACTTACTCTCCAACCAATTATCATTGAGCCCTACAAATTCTCGCTGCAAGATTTTTTCTTTTTCCTCGCGAAGTGTGCGCGTGCAACAGATGTGTTCTTTGTACAAAAGACTCCAAGGATTATCGCAAGTCTATGAATAGCGAACACTACCTCCACTGTATGAAAAAGGTGGTCGACTTATTACCCGAAAAATTTGTAATCGTTTCGGACCAAGCTTCGTATCATAAAAAGGAGCTGCAGAAACATTGATGCCGAGAATGCAATAGACAAAGTCTACAATATTAGATTTCTATAGAAATCTCAATTTATTTCAATTTATGTCAAGCAATTGTGAATCTTTTTATGCCTTTTGTGCTATTTCAACTCATTACAAACTTCCTAGCCATCTTATTTCATTTAAATGCAAGTCGGGTCTCATTTATTAATTTCAAGAGTTTTCAAATAATTTCAATCCATTGAAGTAACTTCAAACTACCACGAGCCCTTCCGAACCACTCCATACTTATCCCAAGACATTTCAATCTGTATCATGTCACATCGTGTTATTCCAACCCTATTCAAGTCATATTATATCATTTTAGTGTTCTCCATGACTCCCAGTTTGGCCGGAGTCAGAGTCATGACTCTAACTCTCTAAATGTTGGGAGTCGACTCTCGGAGTCATGACTCTGACTCCTTGAATTTTCGGAGTCGACTCTGACTCAGAGTCAGAGTCATGACTCTCGACTCCGGAGTTACATAATACAAAAATGGAAAATCGGGTCTGAAATTGATTTTTTTTTATACATTTAGTTTCCTTGTTTCTAAGTTTGCTAATTTTCTAAGTTTCCTGGACAACAAGAAACTAAAAAAGCCACTTTCATCAGGTTAAATAAACAATTCGTAACTTTTTTTTAAATATTTCTTTGTAAAAATAACTATCGAAATAATATTTGCATGTAAATTTTGTTAAAAAATAGTCCCGTATGCCCATGTGCGCATGTTTCAAAAGAGTCATGACTCTGACTCCCAAAACCCTTGGAGTCAGAGTCATCAAATGACTCCCGACTCCCAAAAACCCTGGGAGTCAGAGTCATGAGAGTCAGAGTCAGAGTCATGGAGAACACTATATCATTTCAAGGCATTTTAGGCAACTTCAAATCAAACTCATTTCAAAACCTTTCAAACCAATTCAAGCATTATCATGTTATTGCTAATCATTTCGAAATACTTCTATCAATTTCAATCGTATCAAGTAGTTTTTTAAGTCGTCTAAAATCACTTCGAGCCAGTTCAGACAATTTCGACACACTGCAAACTTTTTCAATATATTTCAAACTCTTAAATATTTGTCGAACCATTTCAAACTAAAGTTCCCAATATTTCTGTATTTTGTTTTGATTTCCAAACTTTGTTATGTTGTATAGAAGGATACTTATAGTAAACCGCAATCATTATTCGTATGAATTTCGACGTAAGGGGTAAATGTTAATATCCTGGTTTCTATATAGTTCCAGTAATTCATAATATGAATACTCAAAGACGAACACATGTTTAATCTGCCTTTTTCTCCAGTGTTTCTACGTCTGACTATTTTGCCGATATTTTCTAACTAAAATCCTTCTATCAGTCCTTTGCAGTTGTAATATTTCTTTCTAAAATCATACTTTAAATATTTTATCGAAAAAACATATAATCTTTCCCCTATCCTGACAACTTTCTAGGTTTCGATTATGTCTAAAACATTGGCTGATTTATTTTTCATAACCAATAGGATTGTTTCGAGTATTCAAATAATTGATATCTCTATTTCAAATTTAACCAGAACAGAAAATCCGTTTTTATGTGTTAGAAAAATTGGTTCTAATTATTCACTTATCTAAGTTGGTATTCGCTGTTGATTACGCTAGGAAGTACTGTCTTCAACTATCGATTATTTTCAGAGGAACGTAACGTACATTAAGATAGTGGAAACAGACTCATCGAGCAACACGAATGAATGTTGGCATTCTTAAATCGAAAATACACAGCACAAAATGAACCACACTGAGGTAACTATTATTTCTATTAACGGCATATGACATAGTAGGGGTCTACTTTTTTAGTTTCACACTTTCACAGATGACTTAATTGCACACTTTTATGTTGAAGCGCGCATGAGTGTGAAGCTACAACGGGTGAGACCTCTATACAATTCACACTTGAATATATTTCAACTTTTTCTGTACTAGTGTGCAAAAGTGTGAAGAGGAATCGGGTGAGCCCTAGTTTTGAAGCAACTTCTACTTAATTTTAGTAATTAAATTATTTAGTAAAAAGTTATTTAGTTATTTACTATTATTTAGTAAAAAGTTATTTGCAATATATTTGAGGATGCTTTGCACGATTTGGAGAATCTTGGTTCTGCTAATGAGTCAAAGGAAGATGAAATTTACCTGAATTTAATTGAGGTTGAGCAGGTAATTTTGTTTTAAATGATTTTTGTCGTTAATCAAAATCTTGAAAACAATTGAAACGAAAATCTGAAGTTTTGAATCACGTTTTAAATTGACGGAGAATTAGAAGTGTAAACAAGTGTGAAAAAAATTATTTGATCACTTTCACACTTTCACACTTTGTCCCGCTATGGAGTCTCATTGGCAAGTTTTGAATTTTGGGGCGTGTTTTCACACTTTTGTAAAGACTTCTGTGAAAGTGTGAAAGTGCTCAAGTATGAAATTTTTTCGGGTGAGACCTGTTTTTCTGCACTTCTGTAATTGGTTCTTTACACTTTCTGGGGAGGAATTTCGCACTTCTCCTTCACACTTCTGTGAAAGTGTGAAAGTGTGAAAGTGTGCAATGTGAAAAGGTAGACACCTAGTGTAGTTCTTGTGAATATGGCCAAGTTTACCTACAGGACAAAGTTAAGTAAAAATTGATCTTTGACCTCTAGAAACGACAAAAGTTAACATGGGGTCAACAGAGGATATTGTTAAATTTATTTGAAACTTGATACATACATAATCGTGAACTCCTTATCAATGTTTTATTTCCAGCTTTAGCTTTCAAAAATTGGTCCTTGTNTATTTGAAACTTGATACATACATAATCGTGAACTCCTTATCAATGTTTTATTTCCAGCTTTAGCTTTCAAAAATTGGTCCTTGTCCGCCTGAAGTCTTATTAATTTGACTACAAGTTAACTTATGGGACTATTGTGGATCACAGATAATTTCTTAGAACGTGGATTTCCCATTTCCATATTGCTGAGAGTTTAAGATATATAATTGTGCTATTTTACGTAAACAGGAGACGATGTTGACCTCAGGTTTACTTTGGTTACCTCTAGAGAAAAAGGATCACTGAGGTTTTCCTAAGATCAAAGTTGGTAATATGCAGGAGTTCTACAAGATGGCATTGGTCATTCGTTGAAATAACATATGAGTCAGTTTATTTAACTTTATAAGGT
This sequence comes from Holacanthella duospinosa, assembly GCA_002738285.1. Classification (NCBI taxonomy): domain Eukaryota; kingdom Metazoa; phylum Arthropoda; class Collembola; order Poduromorpha; family Neanuridae; genus Holacanthella; species Holacanthella duospinosa. The sequence continues at coordinate 661,492 of NIPM01000040.1, read as the reverse complement.
ATCCTCTGAAGACTTAAAATATGAAATAAATTGGACCAATTAATGTAAAGACTAAAACCCAAAGAGCATCATTGCAGATTGCAGTGGACTAGATAAAATTTTTGATTATAGGCGTGATGAAAATTTCACTGTATTCTACAATCAAATTTTCACTTCACCGTGTATTTTACAATGAAATATGCTGTTTATACTATTTATTTTAAGCATTTATGTGTATTAATTAGTTGTTACAATATTTTGATACACTATCTATAGTCCCCAAGTTCCGNTTATTTTAAGCATTTATGTGTATTAATTAGTTGTTACAATATTTTGATACACTATCTATAGTCCCCAAGTTCCGCTTAAATTAGCTTGGCAATTTTTCAAAAATAGGCTGAGTACTCTGGGCGATTCTTGTAACAACCAGTCTTTGTTTTCGATATTTCACCCAGTATTCAAATACTTCGCAACATTTTATCAATATAATTTTATTTCTATATTTAGCGTTTGTTTGTGAACTATGATACTTCTTCGTGTTATCTTTATGTTTTTTATCAGCCTTGGTACGATACCTTTACCTTAGCTTTTCTATCCTTTAACATTCTCCGTCCTTGTTGCTCATATTATTCACTAAAAGTTTTAGTTTTATTGTTCCCAAAAAAAAACGTTCCAAGAAATTATATTTTTATTTCAGATTCAAAAGAGAAACGGTAAAGTTTTTGAATATGCTATTGTATTTGGCATATATGAGTTCGCAGTACTCGTGTCTTCTCCACTCATGGGGCCATTGGTATGTCGACAAACTTGCATAATTTAATGATTTATACTTTTGGTTTAGTCTTAAATGAAGGTTTCATACCATCAAATTAAATAAAAATGTGCATAAAAATAAAAATAAAAAATTGAATATGAGTTGAAGTTATAATGAAAATGAAAATTTTCAATTATTAAATTAAGTCCTAAAACAAAATAAACTAAGGAGTTTCAATAAAATCAAATGCTTTTATGAAGTATTTTAGTCTATAATCATATTGTTGAAATTACATTTGAAGCTTTGATTTATATAGGTCCGAAAATTAGGACCAACAAAAACACTATTTGTAGGCCTCTTGCTGCAAGCGGTTACAACAACACTATTTGGATTTTTAAATTTAATTCCTACCCTCTATTTATTCATGGGAATTTCAATACTCCTTAGAATATTGGAAGGCGTAGGTTTTGCAGCAAGTTGGGTGGGATCATACAGTGTTATCCCAGAAGTATATCCGGATGATGTTGCAGTGATCGTGGTAAGGATGATATTAAATTTAATGTAACAAAAAGACTTTTTCATAGTAAAATTATTTGCATAACAATATGGCCAATTCAGATATGTGTAACCAACTCTTATCTATTCATCTTTTCAACACCCAACTAAGGACGGTAAGATGGTTTCTTTATGAACAAGCACACTCGAACACGTCAAGTGCATAATCTGTGCAAAGAATCTAGACCATTCTGGAATTACTGTTTGTCATAAACTGTGTCATGATTGGTGATTTTGTGCAATAAAATATCATTTGAAACAGTATAATGACTTCAAAAACGCATTATCTCTTGAATTACAGATACGTATGGATCATTTGAAAGCTTACATTTTTGATTTAAAAGATTTATTCCTGTAAAATGAAGTGATTTTGATGATTAAAGTAAATGGAGGCAGTTGTAAACTTACATCAAAGCAGAATTATTTTTATAAACTCTGTTATAAATAACTAAAAACTAGCTAAATAAAACTAGCTAAACTAAATAACGAAACGAACAAACAAACCAACGAAATAACTAACGAAAACAGCGTTGAAATTAAATAAATTTTCACTCAATGCGAGTCAGGTATACAGAAATTAGATTTAAAAAATTAGATTTACTCTAGAGTTTATGAAAATAAAGATAACTTGGGATACAACAAAATACACATGGTGCTAGCCGAAATAATTAATACAGTTATTTCGTATTTCTGCCACTAGACTGTTAAAAGATGCAGAGTATTATTTGGCAATTGGCAATCGACATCATAATGAGGATGACGTTGAGTTTGCTAATGTTGAGCAGATGTACAAACTCAGCTTAACACTCCTTACAGAATTTCGTTTAACCAATTTTCAAATAACTCATCCATACTTAAAAAAAGTTAACAAAATAAAAAATTGTTTTTCCATTTTTTTCCCTCATGAAGCGTCTTCCTCCTTACAACGATCTTTCTTACCAATCCTCAGATAATGCGACATAGTAAAAAAAGTTACCCTAAAATCTCGCAGATAGGTCGCCCTTATCTGATGTTTTTTAGAAAAATTTCTGGGAAATTTTGAAGCTGCGACTTCTACCCGAGAGCGACTGATCTGATGATTGAAAATTCAAATTTTTTAAATTTGGAAATATATGTTTTTAATGTATCACTACTATCTAAAGTGACAAATTCATTAAATTTATTCTATTAGGTCACTTTAAAACCCATCGAACCCATCTGCATTAAATTCTTTTGAATCGTCATCTACGTCTAAATTCTGCATTTCTTCACCTAAATCCTGTTCAGAGCTACTGTCTTCGTCTCCAATTGTTTCGATTAAACAATTACTTACACTGATTTTATATTACACATTTGAAAAGTTCCCTCCTAAAACTCAGCTGAGAAATTGCGACCTATACGCGAGAGCGACCTATCTGTGTTTCAGATTTTGCACTTTAAATCCTGCGACCTATCTGAGAGAGCGACCTATACGAGAGAGCGACCTATAGGCGAGATTTTAGGGTAGTACAAAAAATTTTTTTTTTATTTAAGAAAAAAATTATTTTAATTATTTTCTTCTTATGACTTGATATAGTGAGAAAAAATTGATAAATTTTTATAAATTTAAATGATATCGCCACATATGGAGCATAATGTAGTATCGTTCCTTTTATCATGAAACTCCAGTCAAAAAGTAAATTGTTAGGAAATAAATTCAGTTTAATTGACTAAAACTATTGTATGACTAACTTAATATATCACCTGTGATATATAAATAATAGTGATGAATAAGAAAGCGAAATTTTTACGAAATGGTTTTGCGAAAAATCAAAAATTGATTGTATGTGTGACAATTTCACACATTTTGAGCTGCTGAAGTTATTGCCAGTTATTGCTAGAATAGTTTAGTTAAATTTTCTTAGATCAAAAATTATAGCACTTGTCTAATTTGTTTGAGTTTTAAAAGATTTTTGTCTTCTTATTTGAACACTATATTTTAGCGCTTTACAGGAGAGCTCATGAGCACAAGAAATGATAGAAATTAGGGATTGTCACAGCGAATTGGAAGGAAAATTTGGAGAAATTGCTTTCAAGCAAAAATACTTTCACAAATTCTTTCCAAAATGACAGTATAATGCTCATCGTCGTTGTTTATATACGAATACTTCCAGAAATTCTGCTTGAAAGACAGCTTTGTTGCGCTTATGTCAGGAGATCTGGTAATCTACTAATCTTTAAACTTTCTACAGGGATCAATGGAAATGGCTCAAGGATTCGGATTAACAATTGGACCCATGATTGGAGGATTGTTATTCACTGTAAGTTGGTAGCACAATCAATAGATGTACAGTGAGATAAAAAAAGCGATTGATAGCTAAAATCTGTGAATGAGCTATTCAAATAAAATTATTAGAATGACTCATTCACGGATTTAGCACTACCGAGTGTTTCTAATACTAGAAATAAGGTTTCCCCTTAATGCTACTCACATAATTTATTTTATTTTACTTTTGACAAATTTTTGGCTACATTTCTATTTTCGTTTTATTATAATTCCTATATTTTAAATTATAGTTGTTAGATAATTATTTCCTTGGTATCATTTTCGCTTCGAAACACGTTTCCTCATTCATATTAACCACCATCATTTTGTAACTAGATTAAATTTTCTTCAACAGATAGGAGGATTCATGGCAACATTCTTATTGCCAGGAATAATATTGTTTTTGATGACTTTTCTGACACCTTTTATGTTCACTAAATTTCCAATGGGTGGGGCCAATTACGAAGGAGACATTCGGATCGTACTACGGAAACCAAGAATATTAATCAACTTTGTGATTTTAGCAGCGATCACGTTTGTACTTAGCTCCATTAATGCAACTTTAACGCCATTTCTACATTCAACGGTAAGAGATGCAGCACTGCTCTGTTAAGCGAAAAAAAAGAATGAGTTTTTTTCCTATTTTATTAATAAAAAACAAACATATTTTTATACACATTTAAATCATAGAAAAGCATTATTGGATAAAAATCAAAAAAAAAATTGAATCATAGGAAACCATTCTTGGAATAGCATCAAAACTTGAATCATAGGAAACCATTCTTGGAATAGCATCAAAACTTGAATCATAAGAGAGTTAAGATTAGCATCAAAAAATATGCTGGCAACATGTAGAAAACTTAGTTTGGCATCGTATGGAGAATCATACAACAAAATTAACACAGTTTGTTTGGAATCTTAGAAAAACTCTTGTAGTACAGTCGAAGGATTTGCTTTGAAACAGAAATACATATATGATTAGACTAGAAATAAACCTAAAATAATTACTGAGATTGTTTTGGAGGAAATGATAAGCTTATTACATTTAACTTCAACATTAAAGGCTAATGTATACTCCAGAATTTCATCTTCATTCAATCTGCATTTACTTCTCATCTTCATCTTGCTAGTCATTTTTGCAATATATACTCGCTTTTCATTCAACTCTCATTTCATCCTACCTTCAATAAAGGGAGGAGCGAGGTGAGTTTTCATCTAGAGCAAAAGTTGGATTGAATCCAACTTTTGCTCTAGATGAAGATGAGAGTATAATGTTAAGAGATGGTCTCACTCTCCCCAAACCAACAAAATACGACTAAGACCCAAATTCATTTTAGTTTAGCTCCACCCATTAACTTTGTTTTTTCTTGTATTTGAAATTGGGCTCCACCCATTACCTTTGCTTTTTCTTGTATTTTAAATTGGAGTATACATTAACTTCAAAGTGAAAATTAAGATGAAAATGGATGTGAGATGGAGATTGAATGAAGATGACAAGCAGAGGATTGGAGTATACATTAACCTTAAAGCTTACACAAATGAAATACTTCTATTGGAATACTTCTATTTGGTTTATAAAATGATAGAGAGAAATACGACAATAATATATTGTCAGTTCTGAAACAGTCTACCTGCGTGCTAAATCTAAACAAATTCTAAAAAATAAAAAATAAACAATGAATAATAAGTATAACAAGCATAAAAATATATACACTGGGCGCATAAACATGGATATGTGGAGAAAGTTTTAACTCAAAAAAGCGTGTAAAATTTTTTTTAGAAATGCGACCTCCCATTTCATTCTCTCTACTATCATGTACCCATGTTTATGCGCCTCAGTGTATAATGATGCAATTCCAGCCGCCTTGCTTAAGTTGTTAAATTTTTATGCTATTTTTTTAAATGTTGCTTTAACTACGGCTGATTGAGTGATGAAACATAATTTTGACTTTAGGATGACAAAATTTGACTTTACCTCATTACTATTGACCATACAATGTTGATTGTTGAACAAGAGTTAACAAATTAATTAATTAAAACAAATAAAACTAGCGTGATGATAGAGAAATAAAAAGAAAAAATAAGAAAAGAAAATAAGTGTAAAAAAGATGCCCCTGAGCTTGTTAAAGTTTAACCAAGAAAATAAAAAGACAAGCCAATCAGAAGGCTCGTTTCATACCTCATTAGGCTTAACACTTTTTAAACTTTAAGCAAATTCGGGAATACCCTCAATATTTATCCCCTAAAATATCAGCAAATTCAAATCAAGCGTTTGAATGTTCAAATCTTTCTGCGACCAGTTTTCTGGCATTGTTTGTTTGTCTCTATTCATGTTGTTGTGACCATTTTACTTATGGCAAATCAACGCTGTATCGACTTAACGAAGTTGCTAAAGATAACCCGCTGTTTTCACTATGCCTTTTGAATACAATTTAATTCTCTTTTGCAGTTCAATATGTCTCCTTTGACGATTGGTTTCATGCTGGGACTACATGGTGCACTATCCGCAGTCCTTTCGCCAATTTGGGGTTATATAATTGGCAAAATAGATACATCCGTTCCAGTTTTGTTGGGAGCACTTGTGATTGATATACTTGGTGTAGCCATCCTAGGACCACTACCGATACTTGGAATACCTGTGCAAGTCACAAAGCAAATAATTACTCCACAGAGAGCTATTTAAAAGATTATATAAACTTACTCTACAGATAATTTACCAAAAGTTAACGAGACTGATAATTTGAGATGTACAGAAAATGTTGGATAAGAACTTCGAGGGATTGGAATCACGATACATTACTGGCCCAAATAAGTTCGGCCATTTTCCTCACTTTCGAAAGGGAGAGTAATAGTATAGTATAAACTCAAAATAATAACTTTGACCTTCAGTGAAGTGAAACATAATTTAATTTTTGCTTTTTTCGGAAATAAAAAAAAAAGTATAGGGTGTCAAAATTTGATCAGGATTTTTGAAAAATTTGTTAATTTACGAAATACCCGGACCCGGGCATTATCAAAATCTTGGGTTACAAAGTAAAGTTCACCAATTGAGATGGAAATAATTACGAAAGGATGATACATTTTGACAGGAATTTTGAAAAAAATTTAATTTGAAAAATACATTAAGTAAATACCCGAATTCGGTTATTTATAAAATTTATGCGGGTTAGAAACTAAACTTCACCAATTTAGATGAAAAAAATTATGATTTGGCACTAAATTACGTAAGGATTTTGGGAAAATTATTCACTTTGGAGAATAGCCGGATTCGGGTATTGGTGAAGTTTAGTTTCAAACCCGGAGAATTTTATTATACCCGGAATCGGGTATTCTCCAAAATAAATAATTTTTCCAAAATCCTTACGTAATTTAGTGCCAAATCATAATTTTTTTTCATCCAAATTGGCAAAGTATCGTTTCAAACCCCGAAAAATATTTTAATACCTGGATTTGGGTATCCAAATTGGTGAAGTTTAGTTTCTAACCCGCATAATTTTATAAATAACCGAATTCGGGTATTTACTTAATGTATTTTTCAAATTAAATTTTTTTCAAAATTCCTGTCAAGATGTATCATCCTTTCGTAATTATTTCCATCTCAATTGGTGAACTTGACTTTGTAACCCAAGATTTTGATAATGCCCGGGTCCGGGTATTTCGTAAATTAACAAATTTTTCAATAATCCTGATCAAATATTGACACCCTATACTTTTTTTTTATTTCCGAAAAAAGCAAAAAATAAATTATGTTTCACTTCACTGAAGGTCAAAGTTATTATTTTGAGTTTATACTATACTATTACTCTCCCTTTCGAAAGTGAGGAAAATGGCCGATCTTATTTGGGCTAGTAATGTATCGTGATCGGAATATACAGTTGATGGTAGCCGAGGTTTGGTTTTGAGTAAGCCGAACCGACTACCTAAGGGAGAATTCGGTAGACTAAGCCAAAGTATATAAATAACTCATAATGTTAAATTGTTGAGTCAAAAACATAACTAAAATATATCCTCGCTTTCTTCTGTTTTTATAATTTGAAAAACCATTTGAAAGGAATTTTTACTGAATTTTGTTAAAAAAAGTTCTAGTTTTACGAAATCAACCAATTATTTGGTGTGAGTTTAACCGAGCAGGCCTGCGCCTTATATTCCGGCACGGAGAAATAGTGTTCGTCTTAAAAGAAGGTTTGACTTAACAGGTTTATAATTTGCCGTGCTATTTACACAGAAATTTCCGATTTCCTGTTACGGACCGGATAGTTTGGCTCGCAATACTGGTGTCGACTTATCCAGGTTTATTGTACAAGATGGATTAATATTATTTAGGCTGGGATTTTCAAAAAGTCAGCATTTTCTTTTTAACTTTACACAATCCAAAACATTTCTGAGTTCAGCATTACTATTGGATTTTAAGCAACATATACTTCGAATGTTTATTTACAACACTAACTGTTGAACATGTGTGGGGATTTGAGCATAAGACTCAATCTCCACTACTGTACTCATAAATGAGACAGTAGACTTCTTACCTGGCAATGAATGACCAGGAAGGAGAGTTCGGAGTTGTATTGAGTTTGAGAACAGGATTGCCCAACTAGGCTCTGTAGCACAAATGGTTAGTGCGTTGGGTCCGGAATACCCAAGACGTGGGATCATACCCCACCAGAGACCAAATTTTTGTGGCAATCCCTGTATCAAACTCAAAGTGGCGGGTCAGCCCCGCCACACATGGCGACCATCCGCGACCTTCCCCTTATTAAGGGGCGGAGGGCCGGTAGTCTTCGGTTCCCGAAGGCCGAGGGGGCGCTCTTGGCGGCGGGAAAATGTGGGGATTTGAGCATAAGACTCAATCTCCACTACTGTACTCATAAATGAGACAGTAGACTTCTTACCTGGCAATGAATGACCAGGAAGGAGAGTTCGGAGTTGTATTGAGTTTGAGAACAGGATTGCCCAACTAGGCTCTGTAGCACAAATGGTTAGTGCGTTGGGTCCGGAATACCCAAGACGTGGGATCATACCCCACCAGAGACCAAATTTTTGTGGCAATCCCTGTATCAAACTCAAAGTGGCGGGTCAGCCCCGCCACACATGTAATTATTGTTTTGAATATATTAGATCCCTCCTGAGTACACTGATTGGAATGTCTCTATTTGCTATCGGCTCCGGAGCAGCTGTTCTATCAAGTTTCAATAATTCAATTTCGGAATCAAAGTAAGTCGCGTCAGAGTTTCTCCATATAGCCTTGGTCATAAGTCTATTGTTAAAAAGATGGAATTATTTAATGAAAATTAGAGAATGGATTTAGATAATTCAGTCGTTAGGTTAGACGTTGCTATAAATAATTGCGAAAAATAGGTATTGCGCAATTAAACTTTGCCAACAATTTTTGAATTAATATTTTTACCAATGCGATTTTCCTCAAAACTTGATGAAAGGATACAATGAAACCTTTTGCGGTTGAACAGCTAGAAGTTGTTAAATATTAAATAATTCCAGAAAGGACAAGTGCTTGAATCCTGAAATCAGTAATTGACATCCATTAAATGAACAATAATAGCGACAATTCAAACTAAAACAGACAAAATACCATACTCCAAACCCCATCACCGACCACAAAAATACACGATAAAGCTAGCCCTTAAAAACCATTGTGGCGAGGAACAGAGCAGTTGTTGTAACACCAATATTTGGTGTTAGTGACCGCCCATGCCAAACAAAATAATATTAACATCGCAGAGAGTTGGTGCGAATGTGCTCGCCCCATGGCTCACGGATGGTTGGGGGCTCTACGGAACCTAAACCACACAGCTCGCCTGCTATGCGGTCGAGAACAGGTTTACAATCATAATTAGACGGAGGATTTGTGCTACGGCACTACCAGTACCAATCAATAAGTCACATAGTGTGATTAATTATCGCGGCTGGAATTTTTTTCTATTCACTAAGCTTCGCATGGGCGGTAGACATAGAAACATTTGTCGAACGGTAGGCATCCTTATTCAAAACGTTTGTAACTTATTCCTAGTTAGGCTTGGGGTATGAGGGCATCCAACAATTCTTGAACCATGGGGCGAGCAAACAAGCGGATTTATTTTTTATTATTTATTATTTTGATTCTGGTATGGATGATATCGTTAGTAACACCTTGTCACAATGGTTTCTGAGGGCTACTTTGTCGTGCATTTTTGTGGTCGGGTCGTGTAATTTCGTGGGCAGCGCTGGGTTCAGAATCGGGTATTTCGACTCTGGTACAGTTAGAGAAGTTTATGCGCACAAATATCTGGAAGGAAATTGCGCAGAGGAATGAGATCAAGGGTTCTCTTCCCTCTCATTTTTTCTGCATGCATTTTTCAGTTAAGACTTTCACAATGCGTAGTAAAGTCTGACTTCCAATGTACAGAACTTGTAGACAAACCGCCTTCTTGTTATCAACCACAGTTTTCCATACGCAAAATCATAATAAATGACTTGTGATCTTAGATTATCTCGAACCAAATTTTTCGTCCGTTATCAATTGCTTGAGTAAAAATGCCTGAAAATACGACTAAAATAACCAACCAACCTTCAAAAAAGAAGCGAAGCATTACTGCTACCTTTCAAAATGAAGTAGGTTTGACTTTTAATCTTAATTGATCTTAATAATAATTTCATAAATAAACCAAAGTAGGCGAACTAGATAATGAAATTGCAAATAGAAAAGCAGTGAGACAGCAAGAACTGGAAGAGCGAAACGAAGTTAAGGTTCAAACTGAAATTTTGAGCAGTGAAGATGCGAACTTAATTTCAGAACAATTGTCTACACTTGAAATTAAAAAAAAAGGAGTCAATCGTTGGAGATGAGTTTGACGAATTCGAACGTAGTGACGATGAGTAAATCTAATAGGGATTAATCTTTATGTAGTTTAGTATGAAATCGGTAGAATAAATTTTGCTTATAGTGATGAATCCCTAGATTTCTACTTCTTTTAATTAACCGCAACAGTCTGAATCTATCGAGAAAACCATGTACTAACCGCGGTTCTACCTGGTTTTAGGGTATGTAATAAATATACGAATAATGATACAACTTTATGAAATGCTTGTTTAATTAGATTCCTTCAGGTTTAAAAATATAATTATTATTTTCACAAAAACTGCTCCAGCCTATTCTCACTAGCTTAGTTTTAGTTATACTTAGTTAGATAAAAATATCGTATTAACCAAAAAACAAATTTCATATTTTCAACCTTGCAAGCAGTTATAGATGCACTAGTCACACTGACAGTTAGAAATTCTTTCTAATTACCCTATGCTGTTTTATATTTTACACAAGTGTTACAAAACACATTTGCAGATAGTCGCTACATTGAATATATACAAACTTTGAAATGATAATTTCATTTATTATTTATTTAGACTATACAGTTTTTCAAATGACAACTCAATAATGGCGTTACTCTCGGCTTGTTATATTTTTTCGTATTCTTTCGGAACTACACTAGGAGCTCCAATTTCTGGATACATGTATGATAAAATTGGGTTTTCACAGGCATCCTACTGCTTTGTATGTGTGCTAACGATATTCGTGAGTAAATTAATTCAATTTTTCATATAGTAGATTCATAACTTTCTATACTATAGGGATTGTTACCCACCGTGTATATTTGCATCACTAACCTAAGGAGATGGATCTGTTTAACCAATGAGCGGCAGCGACTGCTACGATCGTCTTATTCTAATGGCATTAAACATTCATTTTCTATCGAACGCGAAGTTAATACTAGCACTAAGATATAAACACAAATGTCGAATTAATTTTGTCATGTGACGTTGAACAAAATAAATTTAATTCAATGTAATAAACTTAATATGCACTTTTTCAACAAGTTGCATTAAATTACCTGTTTGTCAATATTACACATCTAGGACAATCCAAAGTCAGTACTAACTGCTATTCATGATCGAGTGAATGAGATGTCTGGAAACATTTTAATTTGAAATTTTAAGAAGATGGTCAAGAGGAAGAAGGTCGGGTACAGTAAAAGTTTAGTTAATCCGGCAAAAAACAAAGTTGTTAACAAAGCAAACGTGCTGCTTTGGTTGAGGGAACATGAGTTTCTTCGTCGTCGTCCTCATCACCCCATTCCTGTGTTGCTGTTTCCCTCATCTCAAGAAACAATACCACGAACAAGAAGAAACCATCTTTTTATCCCTTTCCTATAAGCTAAAGTAAAGACTCCCCTTCTACTATCATTCTCTTTCTATATACAGAGAGAACCAATAGGGATGTAACAGGGATACCCGTCCTTCTCCCTTAACCCAGAGTCCCACACTGCACATTTGGGCAAACCGCCCACACATCCAACAACAGTAAAAGAATTACAAGAAAAACTTTATATTGTGACCCAAGTTTGACCCGAATTCAATAAGAAAAACATGTATTACCAACTCTGAAGGGTACTTATTATTACTTATTATTATAAGAATGAGCTTACCTCCAAACCTTAGACTAATTGTGATTAAGTATCACTAGAAATACGCAAATGAGTGACACCAACATATCATGGATAGGTACAACGATCATCCAGCAACTGTTAACCATCAAATAGGTCATACAGTCACTGTGAAGAGGATGATTGTCAGAATGGAATTAAGGTTCTCGCTCTTAGCTGAAATTCACAAGAGCCGAAACAAACCTATTACTGGTAAGTCATCGGTAAAATTACTTTTAGAATAAATAAATTTAAGTTTACAAGTCGTTAATAGTTGGGAATTTTTTGGTTAAATGTAAAATCATAACTTCCAACTAAATTCTATGGTTATTCTAAGGTGAGGAGAATTCAGCAGCTGTTGAATTATTTGTTAATTGCTGAATGTGTGGGCAGTTTGCCCAAATGTGCAGTGTGGGACTCTGGGTTAAGGGAGAAGGACGGGTATCCCTGTTACATCCCTGTTGGTTCTCTCTGTATATATTATAGATATACCTATTTGCATGAGCGTTGTCTGAAGACAACGCTCACATTCATTTAATAATCTGAAGAATAAACAGCTCTGCTGTTCTCTATTTTAGATTTTTATTTTATAATTTATTAAAACTTTAATTAAAATTATTGAAGTTGTTGGTGACCTGGTGACTCACTCCACAGGACAACGACCTCTCATCTTCATCATTTCATTAATTGGACCTTTTGGCGGATGCACATCCCACATGGTTCCTAGCTAAAAAACAACAAGATAACTGGCTCTAGTTTCATCAGTTTGGCTACGTTTATTCGAAAACAAACAGATATTTGAAAAATGTTATAAAATTTGATTATATCCACGGATTAGGTTTCTCAACGTGTAATGTGGTATTTACACTGCAGACGAAACGGAACGCTTACTTAGTATATCGACATGGAACGGCAAGAGAGGGGTTGTTGCACAAAGGACGACAGTACTAAAATACAAAACGGGATTATATAATTTATTTAAATTGAATTTAAAAAATTTTCAAGAAACTAGCTTTAAACATTTTCCAAGGCACATGCAGAAATGCTGTTATAAATCATTTACTTACATATAAATAAATATCCGGAGAAATAGTTAATTAGTATTCTGAAATTAGATAATTTCGAACTAGCAAGAGTTATGATTCATTAAATACAGATTGGGGCGTCAACAATTGTCACATCCTCAATTCAGATGAAAATTGGGGTAATGACAAAGCTATTGTTTTAATGTAGAAAGCCACACCCGAGTCTAAATGTAACTAAAGCCGTTATCAGTAAGATTGAACTTTTCACTACGTGGATCCAATAATATGATTTTAAATTATGATTTATTTAAATATCTCTGTGAAGTTTATGGAGGTTAATTCATACAAAGTTAGTGGAAGAAACAAGGTTAAAGTCATTGGTTTATGCTCTAAAATACTTTCACATTCATAATAGGAGAACAAATTCTCAAAAATTGTATGACATAATTCGTCGTGACATTCCACGAAGCATCAGTATTGCTACCAAATTGCAACAGCGACACCGAAACAGTTAACCACAGGTTTTGGAAACTGCATTCAGACTTTGTAAAGCAGAAAACCAAAAACTATTTTGAAAAAATTGTGATTGTTGGAGCATTGACTGGAAGTGAACCACTTCCACTCATCATAATTCTACCAAAAGATAAAATCAGCTTGGATCTATCCACTAGCAAGATCTAGGAACCATTCTTCGACATAAAATCTTCTGGCAACTGTCTTTAGATTTTAAAAATTTAATGATTTATTTTCGTGTCAAAATCATCATTTTTACAATGATACACTTGTGACAGGCCTAACTATTTAAAATTAAGAGTAATCGCCAGGGGAGCTTGAAATTTTTGTGTATCATCGCGCAACATCGACTCACAATTCTAAGAAAACGTCTCAGTATGATACTAAATTAAAACAAAATTAAGCTGTCACGATGATTATTAGTTGGGACATCACAATGGAGAGTACAGTTACAACTCACAAAATTGTTTTTGGATTAGTTTCTGAAACATCGTCTTGAAGTGTAACGAGCGAACACAATGACGAGGTTTGGAAAACCATAGAAGCTTGGAAGAGCATAAATACTCCTGCAGAAACCCTGACAGTGTACAATCTTATAAACTTTAACTTATATTTGTTAAGGGAAAGAGTGGGAAGCATATGGAGCACATGAAAAAAGTTATAATTTTTTACAATAAAACAAAGTTGGCCAAATAACTCTATAGAACCTTGACCTTTGCTCTAGTTCCCAGGATGTAATTATAATAGGGGATTTTATTTGTGTATATATACATGTCACCAATGTGGTGGGTAAACCACCTGGTCGCCGTTGGACGTTTATAAAATTTTGCTAATGGAAAAATACATGTGCTAAATTTTTTGCAAAAAAACGGCGTCCAGGTGGAAACAATAAGCAACGTAGTTTTTTTATTTGTCGACTGTATGCTATTGTATGTATTGCGTATGCTATACTGACAATTTCCGTAAGGACAAAACACGTTCATGAATATTTATACGGTAGAAACTTTAATTGACTTTGCATCAAATAAGTAGCAAGATTTAAAATAAAAGAATAACTGTTATAAACCAACAGCGGCTGTACGATTCACGATTATTAAGGACGGTGGTCTTGTATCTGTCGACTACCAGAACTAGTAGAACCAAACAAAACAACAAACAGACGGATAAACGGACACAGTAATCCCATGAAACTCTCTCATTAAGTTGTTCGCGGTTTATTATTTATTACCTATAGTTTTATAGGTTCTCAACCTAGAATCATGCGCAACCACTCTGATATATCCAATAACTTTGCACTAAAGCATGATTTGTCAAAGCTTGAAATTACTCGTTTCACTTGTTTTAACATTGTTGCACTTAAGTCACGTATTTCGCCAATTTATAAAAATCGTGTAATATCTATACCCTTTGTATAGCCTTGTAAAAATTTCAACACTAAATTGAAAATTCTTGCGAATTTTGAAAAGATATTCGTAGTAAGTTGTATTTGTGTGGAGAATTCCATGTTAAATTGTTTCTAGACAAAACAATTTCTTCCGTATGCTTATTGCTCGATTTCAGAATTTATTTTTGTCACTTTGGCATACGTCAGTTATTAGCTTTTAAATTTATTAAAACATTTTCGGTTTATGTTATTTTGACAATTTGTCACATTTTAAGCAATTTATTTTGTGAGAATTCAATTTTTTGTTACAGGTAAATATAAATATTCTGAAGCTGAACTGGTGGTACTTTTTTTTAAATAACTTAAGCAATTTGAGATGCACTTACTAAGAAAGCTAATAAAAATTAGAATTATGGTATTGT
Organism: Holacanthella duospinosa; assembly: GCA_002738285.1. NCBI lineage: Eukaryota > Metazoa > Arthropoda > Collembola > Poduromorpha > Neanuridae > Holacanthella > Holacanthella duospinosa. The sequence continues at coordinate 646,105 of NIPM01000040.1, read as the reverse complement.
ATTTTATATGAAACAATTTCGTTTGTTGTAGAGTAAATAAAATTTTACAAGTCCGGTTATTAACACTCAACTCATTCAGTTTCAAAAAACGAAGGTTGGCCTGGAAAGCTTTCATTGTAGCATATTGGATGCAATCAAACACGTTCGGTAAATACTTATAAATAATCTTAAATTTTTGTATTATTTGGAGCAAACATGATGAAATTACAGCAATTTATGATTTCTAAATTTTTTGAAATTTTTTTGAGTATTTATTGTTCTAAATCCAGATTACAACGGGAGATAATGCCCAAATTTTTTAGTTAAAAATTTTAAGACCAGTTATTTTCCCATCAATCCCAATCACTATCTGTGCAATAGCAAAACTTGTGATATTTGTCTATTATTGCTTTGGAAATTGAATTTTATTGGGACATGTAATATTGCCCATGTTATTTAATATCAATGTCTCAATATTTCAATATTTGAGATCCTAAATACTGAAATTTCGATATGGATATCTTGATTACATACAGGGTGGTAATATAAGGGCCGGCTAGAAATCCTCAACTAAGCAACCCTTATCTATGTCACCCACCAAACATCGGCAACAGAATTTGGATTATTTCATAACAAATAATAAAACAAATTTCTGATGACGATTTTTGGTGGGTGACAGAGATAAGAGTAGCTTAATTGAGGCCCCTAGAGACCCTCAATTAAGCGACTCTTATCACTGTCACCCACCAAAAATCTACAACAGAATTTGGTTAATTTAATAACTTCAATTGTGATTATCTGTTTTGTTTTCTGATAATGGGAGAACCACCAAAGCTGAGATTGATTCTCATAAAATATCACTACCGATTTCCAGATGATTTATATGAGCAACTACTGGTAAGATATAATAATCATCCAGCTAAAACAAAGGATAGAAGGGTTTGTTGGTTCAGTAAATGAGAATCCGCAAATGTTACAGAATGTCAGACTCATTTTTTATGACCGCATCAATCATTGCGTAGACATTGACGGTGGTCATTTTGAACAAATGATTCATTAAACAATTGTATATTTTTACTTAAATAATTTGTTAATCTCTGTTGCCGATGTTTGGTGGGTGACATAAATAAGGGTCGCTTAGTTGAGGATCTCTAGGCGGTCCTTATATTACCTCCCTGTATACGCGNGATTCATTAAACAATTGTATATTTTTACTTAAATAATTTGTTAATCTCTGTTGCCGATGTTTGGTGGGTGACATAGATAAGGGTAGTTTAGTTGAGGATCTCTAGGCGGCCCTTATATTACCTCCCTGTATACGCATTAAGTGTTAATTCAATTAAAAAAAACATTAAAATTTGTTTTCAAAACAAAAGTTATTATTTCTACTATAGAANGTTAAGTGTTAATTCAATTAAAAAAAACATTAAAATTTGTTTTCAAAACAAAAGTTATTATTTCTACTATAGAAATAAACGGTATTGGGTATACTCAAAGTCAGCATTTAAATATCGAGAAAATCCGATGTTTATGCACATGGCTAAAGTATGTGGTGGGGCATTTACTTTGGCTCTGGTTATAAATATTAAAAAAGCCAGAATAAGTTTAGGCATACTACGACGGACATTCGATGAAGTACCTACCTCCTTGCAGAGAGAGAAGCTGTCAAATAATTTCAAAGGTCTTTGACTTTTGCTCTATTTGCATCATTAAAAAATACAGACGACTAATTTTCCATGAAATGTGACACTATCGCATAAAAACCACTTTTAGCTGAGTTTCTTGTTTCAAGAACAATCATATACAGTCTTACACAAAACCTGTTTTAACTTCATTTCCTAAGGCCAACTCACAAAAACCGCACTATTCACAATTGTACAAAATAAAGAACCTTTAGACTTCAGAGCTTCATAAGTTATCCATTCAACAAATGTGTCTGTGCACTGTAGTTTAGCTTCAAATGTTGAGAGAAGTCACGATTAATACTAGTGGCAATAAGAGGAAATATTGAGACATATAATGAAATATACAATTCGTCACTGGTTGGCTCTAGTGTTTATCAACTTTGTGAATGTTTGGACTGGGAGTATTTACACATTACAAGGACCAATTTTTCCAATTGAGGTATTATCATTTATAACATTAACACTGGATTGTAGATATTTTATCAAAAGAAACTTTGTAGACGAGGCAAAATTGATGTTTAGCTATAGTTATACCGTATGGTCAGATTCGACATAGTTTTTTTTTCTCTCTTTCAATCACCACTTCTCATTAGATCATTGTCACCCAAAATAGATGAGCGAACACCTGCATCNTTTTTTTCTCTCTTTCAATCACCACTTCTCATTAGATCATTGTCACCCAAAATAGATGAGCGAACACCTGCATCATGTAAAAATAAATTTACAAAGAAAACAACTGCCGATGAATGCACAATTAGTTAACTCTTTTTGAATTTTTTTTTTCACTCCCGCCTTCCTTGCCTCGAGTATTTTATTTACTGGTACCGTAAAAACGCAATTAATCTCACTATTCTACTGTTCAAATTCAATGTTCTGTATAGTTATAAGAAAATGTATTCCTGGATGATTTGGATAAATGATACGTCAATCGATCCGAAACCTTGCCTCCATTAACAATATGGTATGACTTTCAACTCGAGATTTGCGAAAATTCTAAAAATTACACTGGAATTTGTTTACTTTTCGCAAAAAAACTCGAATTAGCTGGAGATGGGTTAGGCGATATTTCAATCAATAACTAATTCCACGCAAAATACTAGTCTGAAAACAATTGTTGTAGTAAAACTTTCGAAAAACATTTCAAACTGAAAGTAAACATTTTTTAATTCACTATTAAAGAGTAATAGGCTGAAAAATTTATTGATTCCATGTATTGATACCTAATACNAAAACAACTACCGATGAATGCACAATTAGTTAACTCTTTTTGAATTTTTTTTTTCACTCCCGCCTTCCTTGCCTAACGTATTTTATTTACTGGTACCGTAAAAACGCAATTAATCTCACTATTCTACTGTTCAAATTCAATGTTCTGTATAGTTATAAGAAAATATATTCCTGGATGATTTGGATAAATGATACGTCAATCGATCCGAAACCTTGCCTCCATTAACAATATGGTATGANGTATTCCTGGATGATTTGGATAAATGATACGTCAATCGATCCGAAACCTTGCCTCCATTAACAATATGGTATGACTTTCAACTCGAGATTTGCGAAAATTCTAAAAATTACACTGGAATTTGTTTACTTTTCGCAAAAAAACTCGAATTAGCTGGAGATGGGTTAGGCGATATTTCAATCAATAACTAATTTCACGCAAAATACTAGTCTGAAAACCATTGGTGGCGATGTAGTAAAACTTTCGAAAAACATTTCAAACTGAAAGTCAACATTTTTTAATTCACTATTAAAGAGTAATAGGCTGAAAAATTTATTGATTCCATGTATTGATACCTAATACTTGTATTGATCCCGTGATTGCGTTGGGTTTTTGCGAAAAGTAAATAAATTAAAGTGTAATTTTTAGAATTTTCGCAAATTTCGAGTTGAAAGTCATACCATATTGTTAATGGAGGCAAGGTTTCGGATCGATTGACGTATCATTTATCCAAATCCTCCAGGAATACATTTTTTTATAACTATACAGAACATTGAATTTGAACAGTAAAATAGTGCAATTAATTGCGTTTTTACCAGTAAATAAAATACTCGAGGCAAGGAAGGCGGGAGTGAAAAAAAAATTCAAAAAGAGTTAACTATTTGTGCATTCATCGGTAGTTATTTTCTTTGTAAATTTATTTTTACAGGATGCAGGTGTTCGCCCATCTATTTTGGGTAACAACAATGTAATGAGAAGTGCGCAAATCTTGGTGATTGAAAGAGAGAAAAAAAAACTATGTCGAATCTGACCATACGGTACATCTATTTTTGCATGTTGTAGTTGAAAATATCTATGGAAGGTATGAAACTGTTACTACTTAGAAATAATACAAATTAAGCCAATAGGCTAATAAGATTGTTCGCACTTTCCACATCAAAACAAATAATTTTTTTCAATTATCATTACACTCCACATGGACGTCATGCGTACTCACTCGTATTATTGCAAGCAATAAACTCACATTTCATGATGCATCTCAATAAAACTCTTCTCATTAGAATTAAGGATTTCATTCCCTTTTGTACATCCTTTGAACCACAAACATGGGAAATAGGGAATGTGAGCACAGTTCTCTTCCCCGACTATAGATATTATACCTAACATATCACACGAGGTATTAGCTTTACATCTAAAGTTTTCGATTATTTGTTGTTAAATAATGTGCGAAACAGATAAAAGCAAAAGAAACAACACACATTTTTTCAATTACAATTATAAAAGATGTTAGCAGAAATAGAGAAACTTATTTTAAAATTGTGATTGCTGCTGATGCTCCATTTTTCATTATTATGCTTTATTCTTAGCCTGCTACANTTGTGATTGCTGCTGATGCTCCATTTTTCATTATTATGCTTTATTCTTAGCCTGCTACAAAACCTACTGAATCTTTTAGAGCAAAAACTGAACTGTGAACGTTACTAATAACATTAATTAATGTCACTTCTCAAATAGTTCCAATTGTCGTTGAGGACAATGTTTAGGTGAATTTCAGGGTTTTCGTTAGTCAGATTAGATGACACTGGAGATAAACATTCGTCTTAAGCCTAAATCGGATCCAGCCTAAAAAAATTTCCTACACACTGCCTTTCCGAGGTTTACACTAAAGGTTTTTGTTTCTGTTTGTATGGGATAATGTCCAGTTTTAATTTCTATTCTTTTGTTTAGCATTTTATGGTATTGTTTAAGTTTTTCTAATTTGTCATTATCATATGGTAATGGGATGATATGTCCAAGACAAAAATGTCAAAATACAAAATAGTCCAATTAAAAATGTTGAAGAATAAAATTTTAAAGCTCTAATTTAAATCCAAAGCCTAAAAAGTCCAAATACAAAAATTGCCAAAATTGCCAATTTTTATTCGTGGATCCACATTAATACATTATTGAAATGNAAAAGTCCAAATACAAAAATTGCCAAAATTGCCAATTTTTATTCGTGGATCCACATTAATACATTATTGAAATGATTAAAAATTAAAAAAGATTTTAAATTTAAAAGAATGGTTTGGTGCAACTTACAAAACTAATTACAATAATTTACAAATTTTGAGTTAGTACTTCCGTTGACTTTCTCTTCCTGCCATGCCTTTACGTAGCCATGAGAGTAATATTGTACGAGCTCTTGAAATTTTCAAGGCGATCAATGTCAGTGTAACTCTTTACAAGTTTGAGAAAACCCATGTCCAGATTTCTGTACTTCGCTAATTTTTTGTTAGGTAATGCGCCACTTATGTGGTTCGCAATTTGTTTTTCAAATAGTATCTGCTCTGTCTGGAGGGAAGTTCATCACATGGTTTGTTTATTCACTTGGATGAGACCTTACTCTTTCCTCAGCTTTCGCATTTATATTGTGTACGATTTCTCTGAAATTGATAAATATAAGTATAATTGTCAACAAGGGTTGTTAATCGTAAATCATCGTTTTTAAAAGTTTAATCAGAAAGCTCTTTATTCCTTTAGTAAAATGAACTACTCCAATAAATTGAAAGTTGCTTCTTCATTACAGGTCGAGAAAAGAAAAGGGACGGTTTTTCAATACTCCATCGTANACTCCAATAAATTGAAAGTTGCTTCTTCATTACAGGTCGAGAAAAGAAAAGGGACGGTTTTTCAATACTCCATCGTATTTGGTATCTATGAGTTAGCAGTACTAATATCATCTCCACTCATGGGACCAGTGGTAGGTAACGAAACAAGAAAAACATCGTTATGTAATATTAGACAAATATAAGTGAAATCTAAGAGATAAACGACTCTTGTTGGCTAAAGGTGAATTTCTATTAAAAAAATTTGTTTTTAATTTTCGACAACTATAACTTTTCGAACAACAAACATCATACAATTAGTCTTGGTCATATTCACTCAAATTTTTCACAGTGGAGGACACTTATAAGATAACCCATTATAATACCAATTCGGTTAAGACCTAATTTGGGCGCACTTGGTACGAAATAATGTATTTGGAATGGCGAAATATCGCTCTATATCCCAACCCATACCCGGTAACTTTCCCGAACCATACCCTAACTTACCAAAACCCTTCAATTGTCTCCAATTAATATATAACATACTCATTTCTCCACGCAAGACCTAACCCGTCTTACAAGACCAACGGTTATAAGACCCGAATTCTATGCCAAAGTTTGTGCCATGTGGCACTTATATAAGATCTAACATTCGCAATCTCGACATTTTACTAAACCCTTGCTTTTCAGAAACTAAACACATGCTCGTGTATACTTATTACCTTCCACAAACTTATTTTACTTACTTGTCACACTTAAATTCTTCAATGCAAATTTATTGATTTTTAAAATGGATAAAGTAAACAAAATTTTTATTCGTTATATCACAAGATAAACTAATTGACCTTCTGAAATCACGGAAAAAACAATATGTTGCATTTGGATATGATGAAACCCTCAGCTTTTACAAATATTTAATGTGAGCTTTAGCAACCATAAAGATACTAATTTAAAAATCAACAAAAGTTCATTTAGATTTTTGTATTTTTATTTCTATTTAGGCAACAGTATTTCCCGATTTGTGATTAAATATTTCCATGACCGTCCATCGAAAGTCTCAATCTGACATTACTCATCCCATCCGTAACTCCGCTTCACGGGCTTCGGATTTAATGTTCAAAGAGAGTTAAGTGGAGCATAGGTTAAAGTGACCTACGAGTGTCTATATTGCGATCAGTTAATTTATTATTCTACCAGTTTTTTCATATTTATTTTGTCTTGAATCTGCTTTACATACCTATGATAAACAAACAATTGTAACAAATTTGAAGCATAATGAATTTCTATTTGTGAGTATTTTAAAATAAAATTGAAATTATACTTGGGTTATCCTCTCAAGGAGGGCGGGTTTCAAACGTTCAACTGAATGAGTTGAAACTTTGTACAGCTCTTCCTTAGACACTTCTGAGCAATTTCTAAATCCAGTTAATAATTGTGACAAATAAATTTTGCAATAATATAATTCTCTAAATGTTGAACAACATGTGGCGAGGCTGAACCGCCACTTTGAGTTTGAGACAGGGATTGGCACAAAAATTTGGTTTCTGGTGGGGTATGATCCCACGTCTTGGGTATTCCGGACCCAACGCACTAACCATTTGTGCTACAGAGCCTAGTTGGGCAATCCTGTTCTCAAACTCAATACAACTCCGAACTCTCCTTCCTGGTCATTCATTGCCAGGTAAGAAGTCTACTGTCTCATTTATGAGTACAGTAGTGGAGATTGAGTCTTATGCTCAAATTCCCACAGGGTGCTCATGTGTTCATAAAGCTTTGCCAAACTCCAGCAAAATTGCTAGATACTTTGCGAANCAAATTCCCACAGGGTGCTCATGTGTTCATAAAGCTTTGCCAAACTCCAGCAAAATTGCTAGATACTTTGCGAAGTTATGTAGTTGTGGAATCTTTAAAATCTTTTACGGAAACTTTGCCATTANACTTTGCGAAGTTATGTAGTTGTGGAATCTTTAAAATCTTTTACGGAAACTTTGCCATTAGCTATCAGGAATATCTCATCTCACTGATTTCACTTCAAAGCAACCATTAATAAAAAATTTTAAAGTGCACTTCAGGTTTAAACTTTTTGTTTATTGTTCATACTAGTTACCCGACCTGAAAAATTCCCATTTGATTTAAGCTTTTGTATTTGACATGTGCAAGAGGCCCATAATGAGGCCAACGGGTATAACATTGAAAGACTAGGCTCCAAGATAATGAAACCTGGAAACCGTTCTTGATCTAACTATTGTAATAAGTGGCTTAGAACGTTTCTCGACAAAGGATTGTTAGCGACTGCTCTTTTTAATTTTGGTGTAAGTTCAGAAGTATTACATTCTCTAAGAAATTGTAGTACATAAGATGGTTAAAATAAGTTTGAAAGTTAAACAATTCTTGGACTCTTAGTCATCGGCATAAACCTAAAACAGGTCTTTCAAAATAAGGAATGAAAAATTACAGTGACTAAGTTTACATAAATAATTAGAAAGGACTCGTGAGTTACTCATTTTCCTACACTAACCATAGAGTCAGTGCGCGTACATTTGCCAATTTGAAGTAGATTTTTGGGTTCTCTTGTTAGAAACTGATGCTACATAGACTACACACGGAGTATCTATTTTGCAGGATTTCATTATTAGGTGCAAGCAAGAGAATAATTTATACCTATATAGCTTCAATCCCTACTAATGCTATTTCTAGGCATCTGTTTCACTCAACGAACTCACGTCTCTTTCATCTTCTTTGTATTATGTCCAGTATCTCTAGTTAGTCTAATTTTACCGGGTAATATTATTTCTAGGCGTCACTATTTGGCTCTAAAAACTGACGTCTCTTTCCGCTTCTTTCAAATGTTTCATATTAAGTTAAGTATTTCTAGTTAATTCTCATCATAGAGTAATTTTGTACCTAAATTTGCCTAGTAATGCTATTTCTAGACGTGTCTGTTTGGCTCTATCAACTCGTGTCTCCTCTTCTGTTGGATTTTTCCTATTATGTCAAGTGTTGCGGTATATGTTTGACCCTGTTTTCTCTTTACACGGTTTAACCTATCCATCTATCCATAAATGTATTCATCTTTATGTATTCATCCATTTATGTATCCATAGAGGGCAGTGGCAGTAGGCAGTAGGACAGCAGTGGACATAAGACAATAAAGTTAGCAGTCGGCAGTAGGGAGGGCAGAATGTAAACTACATTGCAACATTGAATACGGTTGAATAAATGTCAGTAAAGACGGGGAAATGAATTTGACAATTTCGTAACATTGCAGCTCGTTGCTTCTAGGCTTTGATGACCTTTAGGGTTTTAACAGTGACATTTTTCTACCTAAATCTTCGTTTATTCGACAGAATAAGTGATTTGTAGCAAAGTCATAGAACCCAAAATTTAAATATTGTGCATTGTCACAATATTTAACAAAACAGTTGGAAAAATTACCGTACATGCGATCTGTTGTAAGTTGAGCGTAGGGGCATGTGGAATGTTCATACAAATTTGTAGGTTCATCGATTAATTTGTCTGCCTGTAGTGTCAATGCAAATTACAACCACATGTGCGACTTGCAGTGTTTTACTGAACTCTTTGTATATCCTTGGCGCATACCGAAATATTTTTGCTTTCATTACAGCCAAAATTTTAATATCTCATGTTTGATTGTAACCGGAATCCATTATATTTGAGAAAGAATTTTCATAGATTCAAGAAAAGGTTTGAACTTTCCCTTTAGTTCCTCGCAGTCTGAAAAGTCGCTTGAGGCTGTCAAAATCGGATTTGAGGGAGGAAAGTTGTCAATAAAATTTAAGAATTTTGGTTTCTATTTACGTTTGGCCACCACTAGATATGCTGTATAAAATAAACCTTTTCAAAACCAACATTTTGTGACAACAGTATAAAGATTTTATAACCAAAGTGCAGTATACTACGAAGAATGATGTTTGAGCTTTGATTTCTACAGGTTCGAAAACTCGGACCAACCAAAACATTATTTATAGGACTCTTACTCCAGTCAGTATCAACAACTTTATTTGGATTTTTAAACTTAATTCCAAATCTGTATTTGTTTCTCGGATTCGCAATGTTGCTGAGAGTATTAGAAGGAGTTGGACTTGCAGCGAGTTGGGTGGGATCATACAGCGTCATCCCAGAAGTATACCCAGATGATGTTGCACTCGTAGTGGTAAGGGTTGCTTTTAAATTTTTTATGAAATAGCTATCTTTGCTATTGATAGCCTATGCCCAATTTAAAAAGAATACAAGAAAGACAGTTAAATCGTATATAATTTGGTTAATCTAAGCAATTGGTATGGTTTTATGAACTGATCTTAGTAATTTGAACCAAATTGTTAACGCCATTTTGATAAAATCTTCAATCGTTTTCATCATATTTGAAGAAAGGGCAGAAATTTCATATTACCAAAATAACAACGCAGTAGTAGAGAAGAAATAGGAATGCCCCCAAAAAGTAGCCACATCAAAAGTAGCCATATCCAAATGGAGCAACATCAAAATGGAGCCAAATCCAAAATGGGTCTAAAATCAAAAGGCGCCAAACTCAAACTAAATGGATCCATATCAGACAAGAACGATAAGCAAAGGAATCATATTTAACGATTTAATTTGTCACTTTGTGGTGAAATAATTTGTGGAAATATTCGACGTTTAGGTGTCGAAGTATTACAAATATATTGAATAAATGTGTCCATTCCATCGTATATTTCCACAATTTATTTCATTTCACTGGTAAACCAATATTTTGTATGTAACCCATTTTGATATGGTTCTTTCTGAATACGGCACCTTTCGGTAATTGTACCGCATGGATGTCTTCTTCTTGGTGGAAACGAAATAGGTATGCTGGAATAATTCCACGGCGTCTTCATTACGTGATTCTCATTCGGGAACAGGGAACACGNAAACGAAATAGGTATGCTGGAATAATTCCACGGCGTCTTCATTACGTGATTCTCATTCGGGAACAGGGAACACGATGGAGAGCAGAAAGAAAATAAACATGGTTCGAAAGAAATGGCTTTTTTCATTTTTAAATTAAAAAAGATATGACCATACCATTCCCATTGGTTGAATTTTTAGTAATACCAACATNAAACGAAATAGGTATGCTGGAATAATTCCACGGCGTCTTCATTACGTGATTCTCATTCGGGAACAGGGAACACGGTGGAGAGCAGAAAGAAAATAAACATGGTTCGAAAGAAATGGGTTTTTTCATTTTTAAATTAAAAAAGATATGACCATACCATTCCCATTGGTTGAATTTTTAGTAATACCAACATTAACACAAGGAGATATTACTCAGCTTTACACTGTGAATACAGATATTAGCAAACGTAATTTGTCATTTATTAGGACCATTTAGTTAAATGTTACTGCAATAATTGTCATATTGGATTAACAGTACAACTAACTAAAGCCCCAGGTTCACCTTTACAGAATTTTTTCCAAGGAGAGGCTTCCACGAAAAAAATTATGTCCATGGAATATTTCCTTGGACTATGCCTTACCAAAAAAGCGAAAGCAAAAATAATTCGTTGTATAAACTTTTGTCGGAATGAATTTCTATTGAAAAAATTCTGTGGTACTGCCACACCACGAAAGAGTAAAAATTTATAGGAAAAAAAATCCGTACAAAAGTAGGAACGAGTTGAACTTCAAAAATTTGGCAGCAGAATGTTTTCCCACCACTTCCAAAAAAATTCTACTGCGATGAAGCATGAAAAAAAGTGAAAGTGTTCAGAAAAATATTCTGTTCATTCTTATCTGCAGAATTTTTTCCATCTAATTATCCTTCGGTGGAGCATAGCTACCGAAAAAGAGAAAGGAAGGACTTTCCGTCTACGGAAAGGAATTATTCTGCGCAGAATTTTTTCCTTCGAATTCTTCTACGGTGGAGCATAGAAAAAAGACACGACGGACAAAAAATCTTATCGAGGAACAAATTCTGCCACGGTGAACCTGGGGCTTAACAGTTTGCAGTTCTATCGACAAAATCTTAAACTTCTAATCTCTACTTCATTGAAAGCAAGCAACGAGAATTGAAAAATTGCCCTGATTTCTTCTGACAGTTTGCCACCACCTAAGGTCGAAGGAAAGCGTCTGGAGTAGGATATATATTTATATTAATTTAGACACTTAAAGTTTTTATCCGAGAAGTTCTTCTGTGGAAGTTTATCTTTATCGTATCACCCTCATGTTTTGTGGTAGTACTATCTAGTGCTTACTCGAATTTCCTGTTTAATACCAATCTTTGCTTTCAGAAATTTAAATCATACCAAGATAATGAGGAAAGGCTAAATAATAAAACAGATGAGATTTGGAAAACGTACAAAAATAGAACAAAACCACGAGCTGTTGTAAAGTGTAAGATAGTTAGGTGCATTTACTTTTTTGGATGCATAGAATGTGTGTCTAGTCAAGTACAACATTCCTTATTAATTACACGTTACACACTACTTCTTGCACCTTTGTATCGGTAACATTCGCCTTATTTAACCCTGTCGTCTCTTGCGAACATGGTTTACACCTCAGTTGAACAAAATTTTAAAAATACTAAACAATACAACTAAGTAAAATGTATCCTTGCCTTTGGATCCGTATCTTTTATGAGTATTTGGTGAAAAGCACGGAGACATCGTTTGATAGCTGCGCTTTATAGTGTCAATCCGCTTTGGTATTTGGCATGGGAGTTTTTTGGGAAAAGTTTTGCGAGTGTTCTGTGTTTCTATTTCTAATTACAAGGGTTTTATTAAATTATTTACACCAGTTTATTTTATTTCTTAATAACAGAGCTGGGGTAATTCAGATTAAGGATCAACGGATTAGTAATTCGGATTAACTGAGTAAAAATTAATGAACTGTTTAGTCAGAATAAAGCATATTACTACTAAAGTAAACAACATCCCTAAAAAAACGTAACAATGAGGCAAACTTGTCCTATAATATACATTCTGTCATTTCAACTGGAATATTAAAATAATTGAATCATCAAAATGTTGATTGGACTGCAAAAAAAAATTACAAAATTGTTGAATTAAAACATAAAAAAGTATAAAATTTTTTTAAATATCTAATCACGAAATTAATCCGGATTAATTAATCCATAATCCTTAATTCCGAAAATAATGGTGAAAAATTAATCCTGGCTTAATCCCATTCTAGAAAACAGGTTAATCCTCAGTCCCTAATTTTAATCTGCTTATTCAAAAAATGTAATCTCTAATCTTTAATCCCAACAGAAATTCATTAATCACCCAGCTCTGCGTAATAAAATATCGCTCTTTCACATGGATCATGCGAACATGCTGCCGTCCTAATCTTTGCATCGCTACATACAACTACCCTAAATTATTCACATTTATTTTTATAGTTTTTTACCATTAAAAATAAGAGAAATTTAATTTTATAATAAACTACGGGTAATATTTTTTAGTGTTGGAATGATTCGGACACCTAAATTTAAATTTATTGGCTAGGTTCAAGCGCACGTTAAAACAGAAGGTTGGGAAGGACCTGCATCATCAAATATTGCTTGAGTTCCCGTTCAAGCACATCCATTCATGGATTTCACACAAATGAGAAACGGAAGCGCTTGTGGATGGATGCGAAGGCAAAGGCGACATAAATTAGAAAAATCATGAAATCATCGCACTACACTTTGACGCTAATGACTACATTGGTCTTCAGACAAAACGATCCGCTCTCCTTATCATTCCAGCACTAAAAATGTGAGAGCGACAGTTTACTAAAATTAAAATTAACTGATGAAAATAGTGTACTGAAGCCCTAGTAATTTAATTTGGAAATAGAAAGACAGACTTAATTTTTTGTAATTTTATAAAATAACTTTGAGAGTTATGCAATTAAACACTGGACACGCATATTTCAAATATAATTAACAGCAGAATGATTCACATAACAGGTTCTGAGAATAAGTTTGCGATTCGCCTATTTTGAACATCTCCAAGATGCAAAAGGTATTATAACAATTCACCTGTGAATCCATAGTTAGAATACTGCGTTGGTTCGTTTTATAAATTGGTTTTGACAACGGCAGTCCGCATCTTTGCAATAGTTACTGATGCAAGTGAGAATACATAAGTAAGAAATATTAATTCAAATAACCTCAAAATAGCACAATTTGAGCAGATTGGTTGCATTATTGTTGTCATTTGAGTGGGATAGCTGATATACTATTTTAATTTTTTTGCAGGGAGTAATGGAAATGGCTTCGGCGTTCGGATTTGCAATTGGACCAATGATTGGAGGTTTGATATTCAGTGTAAATTGGTAACGCAGTCATTCAATGCAGTGGAATCAATTAAAAAAGTGAACTTTGTCCAATCAATTGTTGGGCAAATCATTTAACAATTCGTTAACACTATTTCCTAACGATTGGCNGCAAATCATTTAACAATTCGTTAACACTATTTCCTAACGATTGGCAAAGTGCTTGCATTATTATTTCGTCTCACTGTAGTGGCAAAAGCTTTACTTCAAAACATAATATAAATTACTTTCATTAGATGCAGTGAGCCATATCTCGTTTATATTTCGTTTTTGCTTTGAAACGGGAAAATCTTCATGTAANGTAAATTGGTAACGCAGTCATTCAATGCAGTGGAATCAATTAAAAAAGTGAACTTTGTCCAATCAATTGTTGGGGAAATCATTTAACAATTCGTTAACACTATTTCCTAACGATTGTCAAAGTGCTTGCATTATTATTTCGTCTCACTGTAGTGGCAAAAGTTTTACTTCAAAACATAATATAAATTAGTTTCATTAGATGCAGTGAGCCATATCTCGTTTATATTTCGTTTTTGCTTTGAAACGGGAAAATCTTCATGTAANCTTTCATTAGATGCAGTGAGCCATATCTCGTTTATATTTCGTTTTTGCTTTGAAACGGGAAAATCTTCATGTAAATCATTCCTGAATTATATTTGTCTGCAATAGATTGGAGGATTTATGGCGACGTTCCTAATACCTGGAGTAATAATGTTTCTGCTGACTCTCTTTACGCCCTTCATGTTCACAAAATTCCCAATGGCTGCAGCTGATTACGAAGGAGATATTCGAATTGTACTAAGAAAACCTAGAATATTAGTGAACTTTGTGATTTTAGGAGCCGTCACATATGTACTGAGTTCCATATATGCAACTTTAGAGCCATTTCTCCACTCGACGGTAAAAACTATATTGCAGTTTTTACAGAGGGTTATTTTTGTTTTATTTGGCCAGACAAAAAAAAATCCTACACGAACAATTTTCGTCGGTAAATTTTTTTTGTGTGCTCAATGAGTTGTCCATGCGATTCTTTAACTAACAATAAGCGCCGTTTCCATGAATCGTAAACATTTTGAACCATTTCCTGGGAAACGTTATTCCATTCCTGTTGTAGCATTTTCCAAACTCCAGCGATGATTCTTGCTCTTCGCAAATGAAGCCTCCGTTTGAGGAATCCGAAACCGAAAAACTTTATGGAACTGGTGTCATGCCTTTTTACAGGTATTTCTGATTTTGGAATGACGGTCATTCCAAGCCTCGTCTTCAAATCTACTGCGTAAGCCGTGTTTTTTTTTGAAGTATGCGATGAAGCCGTGTCGAGATGAACAAACACTTTGTCCAACTCGCCAGGATACAATGAAGCCACAGATTCTTCAAGTAAAGGTTTCAAAACATGTTCAATATAGTAGTTAGAGTTTGCCTTGAGTTTTTTTGAAACTTTGATCAAAAGCACAGTCTCCCGACCAGTCTTAGCACCAACAACCGTGAATCTGTCACCAAACTTTTCTTTTTTGTTACAATAATATTCGGGGTCTTGTTTCGATGAACTGGTGTAGTAAATCCGTCTGATACCTTTGGAGTCTTGAAGAAAGAAGAGTGCTCGTCGATTGTTAATGCATATTCGAACATTTGACCCGCCAGATGACCCTCATATAGCTTTCGGCAGTTCTCTTCCGATTTTCGATGTGGGATTGGTTCAGGGCATGTACTAGGGGCTTTCTTTTAATTGTTTTGTTCAAATCTTTATGGATGGTTTTTCAGACGGTGTACTGTGAGACGTTCAATTTTTTTGCAATTTGATTTTAGCTCGGTAGATTTTCTCTATCAGTTAGAATGTAAATTATACGAATAAGATGTTTTGATCGAATTTTACGGACGTGTTGTTTATGCTGAATTTTTAGGGAAGAAAGTCCAACTTGCTTGTGATTTCGCTGGTTTCCCATTGAATTTAGCACGCAGTACACTGTAGAATTTGAAATGGACGTCCCCAACTTTTCCAACTTACGCACGGTGTCTCGTGCTGAAAATCTCCCTCTGGAAAACTCTCGAACCCTATTCTCAACTTCCAAGCCTATTTTTTCGGTATCTTGACCCGCTGGACAAAAAGTGACAATTTTGCTGGATGTAAAATTTGTTTAAGTGTGAGAGTTAAAAATTTCAGAATTTTAATGCGCGCGGGAGGGTAGATACAGTGAAGATTAGCTGGCCAAATAAAACAAAAATAACCCTCTGTAGTTTATACACGACTGGTCCAAGCAAATTATTATCTAGATTTACGTCCATTATACAGTGTGTTTGTAAATGTGGTATAGGCTTTTGAAAATCAGTAGCTCGCGTAATTGACGACTGATCGTTGTTGTCGATGCCTCATTTTAAAGCTAGAAGCCTAGAAGAGGATTGTATGAATTTTGATAAGCAGTCAGGTCAACGGTTACTAAGGCCAAATTCATGTCAAAAGGCAAGAGGAAATTTTTATCATTAAGTTGGCATGGAAGATTTCTGATCCATTTTTATAAACAACCTTTAGAAACAGAATTTTTAAACCCTATTTATGCTTTACTTCTTGCTTAAGCAACCTAATCTACGGGTATCAGTAATAATCAATTCCTTTCCCTCAAAAATAAAAAAAATATGATTATTGAATTGAAAATTAGCAACTTGATTTAATTGATTATGCAAAATGTCTCTTAATTGTTGCCTAACTACTAATTGTTAACGAGGTTGAAATGAGTGTAGCTTAGAAAAAATTAAATGTTTTGAAAATTGAGTTCAACGACCTTTGGAATTATCTTTTATTTTAAAATAGAAAATGTTGACCAAATCGTCTTCTAACTTCGCTAAAATTTTGTACAATAACGTACTCTCTCACAATAAACACACTTGCTGCTGCCGTAAACCCAAAATGAGCCATAATTAATTAGCAAAAAACAGAAGAAAGAAATTGTTAAATTTCGATTGAATAATGAATTTCAAAATAAAAGATAATTCCAAAGGTCGTTGAACTCAATTTCCAAATCATTTAACTTTTCCCCATACTACACTCGTCTCAACCGCGTTAACAATTATTAGTTGGGCAACAGTCAAGAGACATTCGGCATAGTCAATTAAATCAAATTTCTAATTAAGTTGGTAATTTTTAGTTTAATAATCATAATTATTTGCGATAGACAGGAATTAATTATTTCTGATATCCTCTAGATTAGGTTGCTTAAGCAAGAAGTAAAGCATAAATAGGGTTTAAAAATTCTGTTGATAAGGGTTGTTTATAAAAATGGATCATAAATCTCCCATGCCAACTAATGATAAAAATTTCCTCTTGCTTTTTGACTAGAATTTGCCCTTAGTAACTGTTGACCTGAGTGCCTGTCAAAATTCATACAATTCTTCTAGGCTTTTAGCTGTAAAATGAGGCATCGATAACAACAATCAGTCGTCATTTACGCGAGCTACTGATTTTCAAAAGCCTATACCACATTTACAAACACACTGTATTTATAATCTACATAAATTTTTACAAACTTTACTTAAGTTCATAAAATTTTGAAATAGTACACACTGTTCACTTTTTATAAATTCTTTAATTATATAAGCTTTCCTTTGTAACAACGCAGCCTGCACCTTAAAATTGACATTTATACAGTTAGTCTACAATTCTGAAGGTAAATGGAAGAAATTTTTGGCCCATGCTTTTAGTGTAGGAAGCAGCTGCGCGGATACAGGGTAATCTTTTTTGCACCCACTTTCTCCAATTTTACCTCCCAAACTATGCTGTTGATGACAATAAAGTGTAAAAAATGACGTCATGCTTTCTAAGATGCAAAAAAAACTTTAATCACCCTATAATAATAGACAAGTGAAATATTTACAAGAATTTTTTTTGGAAAAACTATTAACAGTTTCAGAAAGACCATCCAAAAGTATTACAAAAAACTAAAAGACGGTGTACTAAGAGATGGGTGTTTCAAAATAACATCCAAAAATTTAAATTTTCAAATAATCATAAGTTCGGATACATTGATGGTAGATACTTGATTTTTTCAACTTCGTATCCTACTTTTCAATGCTCTTTCTGAAACTGTGTAGTGGTTTTCCAGAAAAAATGGAACTAACAAAGGACATTGCACAATTTACTTTGCACAACCGTCTTCGTCTGATTTCAACGATACTCTNAAAAATGGAACTAACAAAGGACATTGCACAATTTACTTTGCACAACCGTCTTCGTCTGATTTCAACGATACTCTGCATACAAGTAGGTCAGGAGGACCTCAGAAACAATGTTTCAATGGAACAATATTTTTTACGATCTTACTTGTGATCTTTAGAGGTTATTTATGTTCACTAAGGAAATCTCGTAGAAATATTTAGATGTCACAGAAGAAATCCTACAGAATTTTACCCCAGTTAAGCATTGTTTGAGGTCAAGATCTACATTTATGCTAAGTCTAGCTTAAATTTGACAATCACGACTGCGTAACTCTAATTGTTCAGTGTCCTTTCCCTGAGAAAAAAACCTAATCTGCTTTTTCCAGCAAATGTGTAAGGGCCCAAAGTTTTTAAGATTTGTAGTTTGACTGTACTCTGCTAAAATAATTACAAACTTGAACTGCTCAAATCTGCCATTTTCAAGTAAGTCTTCCGAACATGATTTAATTGGAATAAAATAAAAATGTGAAGTGTAATTGAAGACCGTCTCGGAAAAACAATATATCCGGAATTGCCAAGATTTTTGCTTAATCTTTCGTTGTTCATGTTTGTTTGTAAACAACTAAAAACTTTTTTGTCTAAAGTATTGACGGGAAAATAACCTCACTAAAATCATTCTTCTTTGTATTGTTGGATGCAAAAAATAATTTGTTAATTACTCTGATTCAATTTCAAAATACCATGACAACCATTTGAGAAGGAATTTCGGTAGCTAGGATCTTGATATGTTTTTCTGATGAATTCTTCAATAATTTACATTATTATTTTCTACTTTGCAGTTTGACCTGTCTCCATTGACGATTGGATTTGTGTTTGGATTAATTGGTGTCCTATCCGCTGTTCTTTCGCCAATTTGGGGTTTCGTTATTGGAAAAATAGGTACATCTGTACCAATTTTGTTAGGAGGACTTCTGGTTGAAATTATTGGTATCGCCATTCTAGGACCAATACCTATATTCGGAATAACTACGCAAGTCACTAAAAAATTTATGTTTTCACAGCCAAGTGGAGGACATTGTTTTCATAATTCTGTCAAAGTGACGCTTTTAAGTTAGTATACCGTATACACTAATGCGGGTTCGTTTTCTATGACATGGACACAAAATTTTGAAAACATTATCCAGTTTTGAACACGTAACAAACAGATAATTTTAAATATTTTAGATCTATTCTGAGTACCATGATGGGACTTACTCTCTTCGCAGTCGGTACGGGATCGGCTATACTAACGAGTTTTAATAATTCAATTACTGAAGCAAAGTAAGTTCACTAAAAATTTGTCACCAGCTTGTACATCTTGTATTCCATCCTCCCTTTAAAACGGGTAATAAGCCTTAGAAACTGCATATCTTCCCAGACGTTGAAATACATACAAGCATGCAGAGCTACNTTAAAACGGGTAATAAGCCTTAGAAACTGCATATCTTCCCAGACGTTGAAATACATACAAGCATGCAGAGCTACTTATAGACAGGTATGGAGACATGATGAGCTACAAAGTAACATGTACAGGTACATGCAGATATGNGACGTTGAAATACATACAAGCATGCAGAGCTACTTATAGACAGGTATGGAGACATGATGAGCTACAAAGTAACATGTACAGGTACATGCAGATATGTAGAGCTGTATATAGAATATTAACAAGTTCCCAACTTCTCTCGATATAAGATGATAGAGAGTCACTTAAATTGATAAATGATAAGTGATTCCTACTGGAAATTTGATGCTGAATCGAATGCACTAGATCTGAAGTCTCTAGGTGGTCACGATATAAAAATATATGCCCAAAACCACGACAAAAACATTTTCTCTTGAAATNATCTGAAGTCTCTAGGTGGTCACGATATAAAAATATATGCCCAAAACCACGACAAAAACATTTTCTCTTGAAATTATTTAATGATCTATAGAAATGCATTAAAATAAATATAACCACCATGAGACACATAAAACCATGCAGAGTTACAGAGAGTTATGTAGAGATGATGAGATACAAACTAAATAAATACATTCAGAACAGGTAAAGGGCATCAGAGTCATGGAGACAAATAAATGTATATGTATGTACTATGTAGAGTGATGGTGGGGTGAATTTTTAGCAATAGCAGCAGCATCAGCAGCAGCATCAGCAGCAATGGTGAATNCTATGTAGAGTGATGGTGGGGTGAATTTTTAGCAATAGCAGCAGCATCAGCAGCAGCATCAGCAGCAATGGTGAATTGGGGGCAATTATAGTTGCAAATTTGTTGTATGCTTAGAACCAATAAGAAATTCTTGGCATAACACAAAGCAGTGGACAGGGATGTGAGTTTGTAGAGTTAAGTAGACACCTAGAAATATCATGACGCCGCAGCAACGTGTAGACAACACAACACGGAGAGAAAAGGGCAAATGGATCACCATGACGATATGTTGAGCTAAGTAGAAAACAAATAGTGTTATCGGAGTAACAACAATGGTAAACTGGAGGCAATTGTAGGTGCAAAATTACATATTTGACATAACAGAAAGAAGTGGAAAGACATAATCATAAACGAATAATTTCCTAACTGCCAGCTTCGAAGCAACGAGTCTTAATTTTATCAACTCGTTGCTGATTATGCTAATTTCTGTACTGATATTGTTGATGAACCTTCTCGCAATTTTGAATTCTCATAATTACTTTTACCAGTACAACTTAATCACTATGGAAGAAGTACAATATTTACCATAGCCAAATACCCGAATAATATTCCCAGAACCAGCATAACATTTGGAAGCATAATTATTACAAATAGTAATAATAACTATTACAAATAATAATAATAACTATTACAAATAATAATAATAACTATTACAAAATTTTTACTAGAAACTAAATAACTAAAGCCACATTAAGAAGATAAAGGATTTTAGTTGGGATGTTACGCAAAAGTTTGAACACATATTTGGTACAATCATCATACTTTTTCGAAAATATTCGTGGCAAAAATCATTTCAAGTACAGTTTATTTTCAATGAACTTATCAAGCCTTTAGATAATCGTGTAGCAAATCTACTTAAGGTTAACTTCGTGTCGACATACCATATTTTAGTGTTAGAGTCTTTTGAATACTATACTTTGTATGTAACCACTTCACAATGGGTTTGAAAATCAGCCAAAATGTACAGTTGGATTTACTAGAGCTACTAGAACTCTATAATGCATGAGAAGTTGCTTGTATCGAAAATGAGACAAGAAATGGAAGTTAAAATTTGACCTAGCTGCTGTAGACCGACCCTCAGTATTTTACACGATGGCTTAGCCAATGGTAAACCTTATTTGAAGATATTCTGGTAGAAAAATTTAAAAAACTAATAGAACCGTTGTACAATTTAAATGCAATATATTCTTCATCAAATTTATTATAAATGAAGCTCAGGAACGGTAGAACTTCCCGATCTTTAAACCATATCTTGAAATTGGAAATAGCTACCGGTATATTATGATGATAAATCCATAGGTAGCTATGGTTGTGGGCACAAAAAACAAGTGTACCATTAACCGCGGCGACTTTGAGTACGAGTATTCATTCGAATACTTGAATAGCTGATTACTAGAGACTTTTTGGTTTTCGATTACTTTAGTTTCCACTTTAAATAAAAATTTATATATAAGTACAAACTGTGGGTGCTATTTCTTTGAAAAATAGTCTAATTGAATATTCTGATATCTCGGAATAATTTTGACATTAATCAAGCTCATAAATTCAAGGAATTTTACAACAACATTAAATCTTATTATTTCTGCTTACAATCCAATATTCTTCAGCGACATGGACCGTTCATACTTATCAAATATTTGAAACCAAATTTTCCAAATATGCAAAAGCAAGGAAGAAAGTTAGTATGTTCTGTGTAATCTTGCTAAATAATATTTGTTCGGGTCCGACGAAGAATAAACCACCTCGGAATCGAAGATTGTTTACAATGATTATTTCTAAATCAGTAAACAACACCACTCATATGTCTGCAAAAATTTTAGTAAAATTATTTTATGCGCTCATACCCGGAGTTCAATGCCCTCTTACTACTCCATTTCACCCAATTATCTCAAATAGAAACCAAAATAATTCATTGATTCAGTTTAATGCTAGAATTTGAAAAGAGAAAGTCAGAAATTAAGATAAATTTAATGAGGATTTGGCTTAATTTTTGGGAATCGCGTCGTCTGAACTTATAAAAAAAATTCAAAATTATTTAATATATTTAATTAAATAAATCATTAATCAGAAAATAAGTTAGGAAAATTTAAGCGCACTTTGCATAAAGTTACACCTAACCATACTGTTTCGCAATAACCTGCCAATATTCAATAATGTACTATCCGCAGGTTATGTCAGGGTCATATGGGTCAACCGTATATATATTTTTAATTAATATATTTTTTCTTGCAATTTCGAATGGCTTCATTACGACTACGTTGATTTGGTGCAAATATATTTAACTTTTATTCCATGACATTTGACTCAATAACCGAGCGCATAAAAATATTACAATATTAACGTAACTTATAGAAACTTCTATTTGCGCCAGATATAGCTAAAAATGTTAGCCTACACTCTCAACCATTATTGCTTCACGTGACTATAGAAATAGTGCAGAAACCTGACCATAGCAATGTCTAAGAAGCAATTTGGTAGCAACAGGCCGTGGTTACTGAGTTCAAATGTCAGCTTATCACCTACAAATTAGTGTGAGACTGATTTTAATATTAGGCATGATGGAAAGTGACATTAACTTAAAGGATATAAAGAAGAACAGGTCGGGGTTCATCTCCTATCTGATGACCTACAAAATAATCTTAGTTTTTTTAAGTTTGACATTAGGTAATTGGTGTGCAGTTCCATTCACGTTGAATTTGATTTTATCTAACTTATAACGAAAATGTTAGTTGATTTAACTTGCCGATATGTGGAGAATTTTTTCTTTTCAAATTGAAATCCACTCGACAACCATCCAAAAAATTATCAATTCCGAGGTGGTTTATTCTTCGTCGGAGCAGTTGATTAAAAAAAAATTCGATGATACAAAGAACTTCCCAAAAAATTATTAATTGCGTTCTAATAAAACCGTTAACATATTTTTCTAGTTAGGAATGACCTCTCATCTATTTATATCCAAAAAATATTGCCTCAGTTTAGTAAATTCTTTTTAATTTTTATAATGATCAAAAAACTTGTTGTTTAACTTATTTTTTTATTAGTGTTACTTAGAGTTATATACTAATATAGTAAATAATAATAGTAAATAATAATAGAAGGATATTGTTACAATTGCCAAATATCTTTCAAATTTAGACATTTTTGCACCGTACATTGACTTTACTTGCTTAGCTGTTCACATGGAATACTCGCCAATAATTGCGAGAATGTAGTATAAAAATCACGTATACGAATTATTCGCGGTACGCATATTCTCAACATGCCCATTTTTTTTGTTAAAAATTTGCAAGTGTTTAAATACTTTCGAGTGTTGAGAATGGTATTGGAGGTAGAAGTAGAGTATTTTGACTTTGGTGCAATACTTTATTACAAACAATTTCCATACCTCTACCGNTAGACATTTTTGCACCGTACATTGACTTTACTTGCTTAGCTGTTCACATGGAATACTCGCCAATAATTGCGAGATTGTAGTATAAAAATCACGTATACGAATTATTCGCGGTACGCATATTCTCAACATGCCCATTTTTTTTTGTTAAAAATTTGCAAGTGTTTAAATACTTTCGATATTGGAGGTAGAAGTAGAGTATTTTGACTTTGGTGCAATACTTTATTACAAACAATTTCCATACCTCTACCGNGTATTGGAGGTAGAAGTAGAGTATTTTGACTTTGGTGCAATACTTTATTACAAACAATTTCCATACCTCTACCGCTAAGTTAAATCTACAATTGCAGAGGCGATTAGATCGATTTTGTTTGGAAGTGTCTTTTCACATTGTTGTCTCAAAGTCACTGTAGGTTCAGATGCCAAGCAGGGCGGTGCTGCAGCGAGAAGTCATCCAGGTGTACTTCTCCATGAATAAATATTTAAATTAATTATCTAAATTTTAAATTTTACTCATCGATTTTCCTTTCACTTGAAATTGAGGGCTTAGTGTTTCATGAGGAATAGAGAAAGTTAGCTTCCTGCCGTTAACATTATGGACAACTTATATAGTTCCTGCCGTCAAACATTTTCCCTGGAACCTATTGTGTAGAAAATTTCAATATTTTTTTATTTTTTAAACTATGATAGACCAGTAACCAATTCTTAAAATATGAAACAGTCTTATGGAAATTTGATTAGCCGTGCACGCAGGCGCCAGACGACTTACTATCAAATTAATTCCTTTTTCAACAAATCATACAAGTTGTAGATTACAATTGAAAAACGCCGTGGAAAAAAGGACGCTTTCAGATTTGTTCATTTTGATAATCAAAACATCAATAGGTCACAGTACCAAATTAAATCAGCCTTAAATTTAAAGTTATTTCTCCAGAATCAGTGTCTGAATTACACTCATTTTTCTATATTTAACTAAAATTTTGCAAGGATATTAGAATTCATTAGTAGATGCTAAATATATACAAAGAATTATTTTTGAATTGGTAATTGAGAAAGTTATAAGGAGACCACGCATAGTTTTCTGGTGCTACCATCTGTCGTGCTTGTGAGAAACTAAATTTTTTAGCGTGAATTTACTCGGATAAAATCTTAACGGCTTCTCATTAATTGAGAATGACACGTTCTGAATCCTTACAAATGTTTTTGAATCCTTACGAATTTGGCATTAAGTTAACTTAGCTGGATTATTAACCGCCGAGTCCTGAAAAAATATTTCCAGGAATAATTGCTGATGATCTGTCCTGTCATTTGGAGAAATTAAACAACTTTATATTTTTTGTAAGTTAGAAATATAGCAAGGCTATAAAACTTTGTAAAGCATTTATTGTCTTCTCGCCGGCACTATCATCTAAACTTGTGTATCTGCTCGGCGTCTTGTTTTAGCGTGACCCTCCTTATGAAGATCTCAATTACCAATTACCAAATAATCCTCTGTGTATTTAGGCATCCATTTCAATTTTCTTTGTTATTCATCTATTCGAAATTCGACACCCTACCTATGGCCAAGGTGGCGAAGGTGACTGAATATTTTTATTTCCTACCAATGGCTAATCACATTCTTGCAAAATTTCAGCTAAAAGGGAAGTGTGAGAATCAGAAATTGTCAAATTGCCTCAGGGACATAGTTCAATATGTCAGAAACAAGGGCGAGCTACGAAACAGCAAGGAAAGGGATAGAAGTTAAGCATGAAGATTAATTTAAAAACTTGGGAAACTTGGTGTAGTAAATCAATATGTATTAGTCGTAATTCACTGGCAATTCATAGAAACGAATTTTTTTTTTTGATTTTCAAGATCAACAAATCTGAAAGTAGCATTTCTTCCACGGCCTGCTTCAATTATTCTAATTTTTATTATTAATTTTTATAGGCTTTACACTTTTTCAAAAGGGAATTCAGTAATGGCGTTACTCTCTGCCTCTTATATTTTTTCGTATTGTTTGGGCACTACAATAGGAGCGCCAATTGCTGGGTACTTATATGACGAAATTGGTTTTGCACAATCAGCCTATGTACTTATCGGTGTCCTTGCAGTATTCGTGAGTAATTGAGTTTTATTTAACATAGTTGATGGATTCAAAAATTTTCATATTTTAGGCATTTTTCCCTGCGGTGTATATCTGCATCACCCAACTAAGAAGCAAGGGTGGTTCAGCCGAGAAGACGCAGTTACTACTCAAAACATCAGAATTAAATGATATTAAATGAACATATCATCCCAAGGTTGCTTGTTCAAATAATCAAATAGTCTGGGCAAAAAATTTTATTTACGGCTGACANGGGGGGGGGGGCAAATATAAACTTGAATATTGAAGGTAAAATTTCTTATCCTCAATACTTTAAAATGCCTCAGAATTTTGGATATCCGTTGGATAATTGAAATATGTCATTTATGTGATTCAGTAAATTATTATATAAATAATTCATGTTTTAATTAACAAAAATTAATTTTTTATATCCTAAACGCAAGAAATATTTTTGCAAAGATTCAGTAAAGTTTTATGCAAACTTGGTCATTATTCATGTTTAATTGAATTATTTTTTAATAAAAACATTAAATAATCCATTTATTTATAAAACGTAATGTTAATTTACAAACACTCATCACGACAAATTCACATTTCATAATTTTACATCAGATCAATTCAAAATGCTGCACATCGGTGAATCTGTGGTTTCAGCAGCCTAAATGTCCGTAGAAGCTTCTAGAAGTTACTCTTGATTCACATTTGGGTTAGAATAATTCACCATGCACTTAAATGAAGGCTTAGTAACTGGAAAGGTTGTTTGAGAAATGGAAAACTCTGCACAACATTCAACTCTCAAACGGAGCTGTGGAAAGCCTAGGGAGTGAGATACGAAATGAATTTTCAGTAAAACCACAAAACTCTCAAAACTTTCAGGGTGAACAATAAACCACGTAAGTACCGGGATCTCCTTGGTCTCTTCGGTCCACGGCTTTGTCTTCGGCTGCCTCATCTACGGCATATGAGTTGGGATACTGAATTAAATGCGCTGTCTGTGAAATATAGTCCACATTTTAGTTCACTGATCCGTTTGCAATATGCCCTATCTACTCACAACCAGTAGTTATAGTGATATTCTATTATTTTAGGCGACATATACCACTTGATGATACAGAGTGATACACGACAAATTGATAATAGTCTCAGTTAGCAATCTGGTTGGAATTTGTTCTAAATTGGATACCTGCTCATCACCTAATACCTAAAACAGTCGAGTTATTTATGAGATGTTCAGGAAATGCATGCATCAGAAATGATGTGTCCTTGTCCAAATATGACCATTCTAATGACTTTCTTAACTGAATGTTTCAGAAGTATTCCACTAGATAACTCCAAATGTTTATGCACGGTAAGCAACATATTATGTTTCCCTTGGGCTAATGGCAGATACAGTAAATAGCACAAAATTCTACGAAGTAGAACTTGTTTTGNTGTCCAAATATGACCATTCTAATGACTTTCTTAACTGAATGTTTCAGAAGTATTCCACTAGATAACTCCAAATGCTTATGCACGGTAAGCAACATATATTATGTTTCCCTTGGGCTAATGGCAGATACAGTAAATAGCACAAAATTCTACGAAGTAGAACTTGTTTTGTAGGAGAGAGTACTTACATTTAGTAAAGACTTTATGCTACAACAGCTTTCTGTGAATACTTTTTTGTGGGAACTTGAATCCACTTGCCGAGTGCTCAAATTTGAAAACTAGTGTAAGACATCNGTAGGAGAAAGTACTTACATTTAGTAAAGACTTTATGCTACAACAGCTTTCTGTGAATACTTTTTTGTGGGAACTTGAATCCACTTGCCGAGTGCTCAAATTTGAAAACTAGTGTAAGACATCCAAAGACTCAGAATTTTAGCTTCAATGGTTAAAAATTTGCAGCTGTTTGAAAATGTGTTTTGGTAACTAATTGTAAAAATTCACTTGTAGCACGGCATGTACAGGAGTTTCCGTCAAAAGAAAATTTTTTGAACAGCTATAACTTTTTAACAAGGGAACCTAAAACTTNGCATGTACAGGAGTTTCCGTCAAAAGAAAATTTTTTGAACAGCTATAACTTTTTAACAAGGGAACCTAAAACTTTAATTTTTAACCGTGTTCCACTACTTTGAGATTTGAGAACTCTGCAAGTGGACACAAAGTCATAAAAAATTANTTTAATTTTTAACCGTGTTCCACTACTTTGAGATTTGAGAACTCTGCAAGTGGACACAAAGTCATAAAAAATTATCAGAGATATTTTCATTCAAACTTTCAAGCGGTGAAGTTAGAAAGTTCTTATTCCTTGATTTACGTTTACCATGCCACCAAACGTTCAAAAATTGTACAATGTTAAAAGCCATCTAGTTTCTAANATTCCTTGATTTACGTTTACCATGCCACCAAACGTTCAAAAATTGTACAATGTTAAAAGCCATCTAGTTTCTAATTAATATGAAGGAAAGTCTATACAAGAGGTTGGAAGGAGAGACACCAGATACCAAGGAATTTGTGAAAAAAATTGGAATTAGTAAATGTGATTCAGCAAGTGCTGTAGCGTGTGGTGTTAATGTATCAACGATAAAGAGATGATCGGCAATGTTACCACCATAAACTGAAAACGATAAATTTGATCGTCACACAAAACAAATACAATGTGATTTGTTTACAATTTCTGNGAAAACGATAAATTTGATCGTCACACAAAACAAATACAATGTGATTTGTTTACAATTTCTGTAATCAGACAAATTTATCCTTTGTTTTTATGAAAGTAATGAGTAGCCTACGATCGAAAACCAAGTGTTCAGAAGATGACAACTTTTTAAGAGTTGCTAAAGTAACATTCAGAAAATGGTTAATTGAAAGTGCAAAAGTTTCAAATCATTTCCTAACTCTAATGACTCCACAATTATGAAAAAATTGTGTAACGGAACTCAAAAAGATGTAGAGAAATATTGGATTCGGGATAGACTATATTGAAAGAAACATGAAATTAATCAAATCAACTCCAAATCTTGTTACACAGATTAGAAGTTATTAGGGTGAAATCTTATCAAGGGCCTGCGCACCATAATCTAAGAATCCCAAATAAGCAAGTTTATAAGACAGTTTAAACTATGCTGATTCCAGGATTCTAAATATTTTTTCCAAAAAAAAAAAATTTGTTTATTGGTAATTTAATTTTTGAAAATGTGCTAATTCGACTTGAGGGAGAGTGGATAAAATAACGTGTGAAGAAATGGAAGGTGAAGAAAACTTCTCACGCTCACCCCCTAGGCTTGCTTAACGGGGAGGTAATTAAGTCTTATATCACAAAAACTACATGCAATGGAGAATACAATGGTATAGGTTCCATTAACTTCGTCGCTAAGGAAGATATTAACAAATTGGAAAAGAGAAAAGCTGTTTTATCAGATTTTGATTCAGAAAAAAATACTTTGATGTACCGAGCACGACCCAGCGGTTATACTCACACTTGCTAATTATGCAAATAGGTGAACTGTCGGATATGCAGAAATTAAAGTCATTTATAAAATCACTAGAAAGGTTTTTACTTGTGATTTACATTCTTTGATTTTAGTATTCTGTTCCGTTCTTGATTCTGAATTTTTGCTGCAACTTCTTATCACTAGTGAAATGACAATTTAGTGTCAATTTGTATCAAATGGTATTTTAACAATGGACATGGTTTTCTCGGTTTTATCTTGAAGAATTGTCATTTTCACACATGGAGAAAGTTTTGTTTAATGTATTGCTATTGAGCTTTTTGAATTTTTAATTTCAAGTTCAACTTTATTGAAACGGACATGAAAATAATCATGCTCAACTGCAATATAAAATTTTGAGAATCAATAAATTCAAGAGATCGCCATACAAGCATTCGCTTTAACGCCTGTTGACAGATAAGAAGACTATCTAATTCTTTTTGGAACCATAAGTGAGAAGCCATAGACTTTTGAAGTAAAACGCTTAACCCAAACCCATAAAAAAACTGAAGGGCAAATCCAAAACAACTAAATCCTTATTTTAACTCATTTCCATCCAATTACGTCATGTGTTGCCAAACTCAACCCTTACTAGGTACCAATACCTCCTCGCTATTAACATGCGAGTAAATGAGGTTTTCTTAATTTTTCGAAGTTACGTGCGGGAAGAGCTGAAAGGGTTGTGCGACAAAGTGATGGTACTTCACGTTGGCAAAATTTACTTGTACTCGCGAATTTAGGACTGTGACTTGTTAGAAAGTCACTAACAAATGACAGATAGCTAGATATCGGGCTAACTAGTGTATAAAGTAGCAGCAGGTAGTTTTTTTGTGTTTTGATAGATTTTAATAAAATGACGAAAATTTAGAAACATGTCAAAGTTAAAAATTTTTTTACAATTGATGAATTATTAAATCAGTATACCAAAGGGCAATCTCTTAGATAAAGAATGTTANTTAAAAATTTTTTTACAATTGATGAATTATTAAATCAGTATACCAAAGGGCAATCTCTTAGATAAAGAATGTTAGTTCTTTAATTTGGAAAATAAATGCCAAGTACAGTAAACCTCGGATAAGTCGGCTTTCAAGGGACCGAAATATTTGATTCGTGGTAGCCGAGGTTCGGCCTATGCGTAAGCCGAACACACAACTTGGGGAATAATTTGTTCGTCTTAGCCGAGGTAGTTTTAATTTGCCATTACTTTATAATAGTAAGTTGTTGTGGAAACTAAAAATGACTAAAAATATATTATTGGTTCATTTTCTGTCGAATTTCAATGTTTGAAAAGTTATTCAAAAGAAGTTATTCGTTAAATTTTGTAAGAAAAAAGGTGAAGATTCTTTAAAAATTGATCAATTAATTGGTGTTCGTGTTAACCGAGGTAAAAAANATTGGTGTTCATGTTAACCGAGGTAAAAACTCATGTGCCTTGTGGACTTGGACCACGGAAAGGCGTTCGTGGTAGCCGAGGGTTTGGCTTAACCGAGTTCGGCTTAGCCGTTCCATTTATACACAAATTCCCTATCTCAGGGCGCGGACCGGACCAAGTGGTTCGTGGTAACCGAGGGTCCGTGGTAACAGAAGTCGGCTTATCCGAGGTTTACTGTATCACGCTTATTCTGAAAAATAATAAAAATTGTGATTTTAGGAAAAATTTAAGGTCTTAATATTTTAAAAATAAGCGTACACAGGCAGTAAGATTATACACTAAAATGTTTAAATTTTCTTGATTTCAAATTCTATTCTGAACATTTTGTGTAAGTCTGGGGCTTCTTCCGTAATCATCCCGCTGGAGTTAATGTTGCTGCTGCCCACGGGTACCAAACCACGTGCTAAGAACAAAATTTCATAATCTTAAACATAATTTTTTTTACTTTTTTTATAGTTTTACACTATTTTATATTTTTGGTTTTACTTTTTGTGAATAGTTTATCATTTCTAATAGTGGTTGGTCAATAGTTATCGGAGGAAAATCTCCCCGCCCAGGCGTCACTGCTTATAACCACCTTATAAAAGCGTAACTGCAACAATTATTATAAAATCACCTTGGTTTTGACTCATGTTATTATTATTATGTTATTTTCAATATTTGAATTAAATGAAGTAGTGACATTTATAATGTGCTTGGGTTTTTCCATTTTTCAAATTAAATATTCACATAATAACTCCTTAGCACAGTAATCACCAGGTAAGTCTTTAATTATAAATTCATTTCAATTTTGGTAGATATGACGACATTAAAAAGCAAACTATGCAAGAAGTAAAGTNTCTTTAATTATAAATTCATTTCAATTTTGGTAGATATGACGACATTAAAAAGCAAACTATGCAAGAAGTAAAGTGTGTCGTTGTTGGAGACGGGTAAGTCACACATAATTAAATTTTTACTTGAATAGCCTTATTGGTTGAATATGATAGATTGATTGGCAAGCGATTTTCANTCATGTTATTATTATTATGTTATTTTCAATATTTGAATTAAATGAAGTAGTGACATTTATAATGTGCTTGGGTTTTTCCATTTTTCAAATTAAATATTCACATAATAACTCCTTAGCACAGTAATCACCAGGTAAGTCTTTAATTATAAATTCATTTCAATTTTGGTAGATATGACGACATTAAAAAGCAAACTATGCAAGAAGTAAAGTTGTTGGAGACGGGTAAGTCACACATAATTAAATTTTTACTTGAATAGCCTTATTGGTTGAATATGATAGATTGATTGGCAAGCGATTTTCAAACATAACAACCTAACTATTCCGTGCATACAGTTGCTCAAACCTGAATTCACAGACTTCTTCAAATTTTAATTCACTTCTATAGTGTTTGCCTTTATTTATATACAAGTTGGATTAATCTAAATCTGGGTTTCATCTTGAGCAAGCACGATTGACAAAGTGCCGTTGCAAGATACGTCCCTAAGCTTTACGTTAAAGTTGCTTGTATTTGTTTTTTTAATTTAAAAAAAAATTAAAAATTAGGCATAATTTAAAGGGTGTTTTTTATGCAGTGCTGCTTCTTCTGCTAAGAGTTTAGGTGCGGTGGAGAACAGAAGAACTAGAAAATATCTTACAAGTTATGCCGCAGCCCTTGATTACAGTAGAGTTGCAGAAGTTATGAAGTCATGACATTAAAATTTGGTAGCTAAAGGAAGCCAGACTTCTAATTTAGTCATAAGTTTGAAAACCTCGTTTAAAAAACACAATATAAAATGTCATTCAACTTAGTGGACGCAAGTAAAACAGATTTACAAAGATGTATATAATTTAAACAATATCAAATTTATTTCTTGAATCCGGTAATCAAATATTGAACAAATTTGTATTTAGCTATCTGCTGAAACCCATTTAAGTGAGGTTAAAAATCAAGCAACTTGTAAAAAATGTAGTTGTTTGAAAATACAAAATATAAATTCACTTCAAGCAAACACAATGTTACTCACTTGTCACTAATTTTCATTATAGTGACATCCAGAAGTTCGGCGTCACTGCCCAAATATCCCTTTCATTCTGGTGGGTACTAAATTGGATCTATGAAGAAAGAAATCCACAGTAGATTTAAAGAATAAGAAGCTTGTGTATCTTCAAGTATTTAATACCTTGAAACCTTATACGGGAATGTGAAATTGGTTATTAATTTTTCGCCATTTTGTTCACAGGGTCTTTCAATAGGCAAAGAGGTAACAAAGGCATATTCCGTAAGGGCCGATCACTAGCCAAATCAAAACAATTTATATGTAAATTTTTCTAGATTGGTGCACAAAAATATTTAGAGTGTTCTGAATTGACACAGGAAGGCTTGAAAATGGTATTTGAAGAGGCAATCCGAGCGGCACTGAATAAAAAAAAAACACGTCGACATCGTTGCACCATCCTTTGAAATTACGGTTGTGGAATCATTGAAGATTTGAATTATTTAATTACTAGAGACAAAATAGAAATCATTTGTTGTCACAGAAGTAACGAAATCAAAGTTCACGCGCATCGTGTCTATATAGTGAAGAATTTAAAAAACATGCCAATACTCGCGTAAATTTTGAATTTTTTGAAGTTTCACTGTCCGTAATTGTAACTGTACTTTAGTTCAAAATAGTGACGCATATCCTTACTAAACATCAATTCAAGTCATAAAGTCTTAAATGATTAGCTGAAAATTAATTGAGTAAACAATTTGTTGAATAATTCGGGATCCAAAGGTAACCTCATGCGTATTTGAATGTAAATATCAGAAATTAAATATAACAGTAAAAAAAATTGATAATAGGAATGTTTTTAAACTAGTTGCTGCAGAAATGCAAGGGTAGAGTCCTTAAGAGCAACTTGAAGTTAAAAATTTTTTTACCGAGAGTAGTTTCTGAGAGTAGAGTAGCGACTGGGAAAATTCATCGTTTGTTATAATTATATCGAAATTTAGAAAAATCTATTTCAATGTTCAAACCACAAGATATTAGAGTCATACCTAAACTAAATTTTTTCTTATGGAAATTTCTAGATGGTACAGGCCATCCAGTTTTAAAAAAAAATTTCAAGTTTTATTGTGAAAGCAAAATTTTTGAAAATGTATACATTCCGTTTTCTAATATTTTTCATTTATTCTCATTTTTTAGCATATTTTCACTTTAGCCGGAATGTAATTCTGATACATTACGCTTATCCTTTACTGTTGTCTCAGAATTATGTTCGTAATCAGTTGACCTTCAATAAATCATAACTTTTGACCCTTCTATCCTAGGGACCTGATTTTTTATACATGTTTCCCTACTTTTTCATGTTCTTTCATAAAATCGAAAGATTTGATCCGAGAAAAATTTACTTACGAGATACGCTAGACATAATTATAAAACAGTTGCTTTCTCCAGCAAACAACAGAGGCCAAAAGTAACTTCCATCTGTTTTAGAATTATGACCAGTAGTGTAAATAGCCCCAATGTGTAAATAACCTCAATATGTAAACAACCGCGCAAAGGTTATATTAGGTTAATTAAATGTAACTTGCGTCAAAAGTAGCTAGCCCAAATTAAATTAGTCTCAAACTGTAAAATACTAATACTTGAATATAAATATACTAGTTTATCATAAAGTATTTGATTGTTCTTATGGATGATCTATACATAGCTTTTCTTAAAATAGGAATCTAAACTTTGGGATCTGAGTTTTAATAACTGACATAAATTCTCAGTCACAGCTAGGATTATTGTTCTCAAGTACTGCAATCGTTCCGTTAAAATTGTTTTTCTTAATTTTTTATCATGTCACTTTTACTTTCGTTGAGTCAATGAGGAGGTAAAATTTCAATTTTTTAAGGATTTGCATTTGAGGTTCACTCGGAAGCCTTTATATATAAGGATTTTTTTATTTTCTTCAGTACTTCTACTTTCACAATGCATATGTTTTGCTATGTAATGAATTAATATTGAGTTATTCAACAAATTCACTCACTATTACTTAGAACCTTAGTAATTTTCAATTTGGTTTGGGTGAATTTCGGCAATCAACGTAGCTTGTAACTGAATGATTTCATGATTTGAATGGATTTCCCTGCTAACCTGGGCTCAAATTGAATTAAAGTATATTGAATGAAAGAGGATTGAATTCAAAATTAAAAAATCCATCGTTATGATCATGCCTATATAAAATGTGAACTTAGAATGAGTCATACCAACTGCCGAACAAAGTTCAACCTAACAAGCAGGAGGCTGCAAGCATATTTTTATTTGCAAGGCAATCAGTGTAATATGTCATTTCAGTAAACTCTCAGGAACTTTCGTGTCAAGTTGCTTGAATATCCAGTCTGAGGCAAATGAAATTATGTGCGACTCAAGTGCCACCTTACCCTTTCTCCACAATATTGTGTTTTGACCTGAATTCGAGTGTATTTTGCAATTAAAAAAAATACAATTTGGTATAATAATGGTATTGCGAAATATAGCTTTAATACCAAGTCGTCATAGGTGAAGGCCTTTCTTACATCCAAAACACCTAAATTTGATAAAGCAAATGCGGTTTCAGTTTTATGGATAACGAAACGTCTAGAGAATGTTCAGGTTCACGTTTTCTAAATGAAGTGCGGCTCCAACCTGATTTAAATTTGGAAGAAGGAAGGACCAATAATATGAAATTAGAATTCAGCTTAGAAATGAATAAAGCTATGGATTTATAAACATTTTGACAGTAATAATAAAAAATGAATAAAGCTATGGATTTATAAACATTTTGACAGTAATAATAAAAAATTGATTTTTTTTGTATATTTGACAAGCTTGAAATTAATAATTAAGTAGGAACTGTACTTAATATAATCGTTCTTAGTTAAAGTTTCATGAAATTCTCATGGGCAATTAACCAATTCAATAGTTTTTAGCATAGAAGTAGTTCTGGACAACGGTTGTCACACCTAAGAAATTCTTGCAAAAAATATATCATTGTCTAGAAATCATCAAACTGTACAACAAATAAACAAGTTGATTATTTATTCCATGTTTCTCAAAACCCCAATTTGGTTTACTAGAACAAGTAATAGCACAAGTGTTAGAGAATCATTCCGACAGTACAGACAAATACTAGTATTCAGAAGTCAGATGGAAGGATTTGTTTGACAAAATTTGATCCTTTTACTGTTATCAGTCATTTCCTCTGACGTCAATAGATGTAACTTTATCAAATAATTTAAACATAACCAGTAGAAATAACTTTCTAAATAACAATAAATGTATGAAAATGATGATGTGCATGGTCATTTGTACAACTAATAATCAAGGTGAAAATTTTTTAGTTTTATTTTGTACAAAGCTTACCATGTTTATTAGCAGAATTTATTTACTTATACACATTTTATGCTTATTATTTATAATTTACGGTTCAACAGTTTATTTTATGAATATCAATGATTTGCAATTTTACTGCTTTAAAGCAAAATGTGTACAGATGCGAGTGTTTGCTATCATCATGCTTTTTGTAAAACATACCCCTTTTTCTAAAACAACTGAGGCCAAACATATACCTACACATGTGGCATAAATACAAAATATTCCTAAAATGTTGGATGATAAATTCACCGCTTTGGGGAGTTGATTTCTGTGTTTTCTAGTGTGTGATTCTCTTACGGATGTGTACATGGATTTAAAATCCAACAACTCCTTCCATTGTATGATAATTCCGGAAGAAATAAGTAATTGAATCCTAGAATGAACCCAATGAAAACTTCCAGGCGGTTCTGTAATCTGTATACCCTCATTTTCGACAAGAATATTTTGTCTCCCCACATAGAAATTTTTATCTCCATATTGCGATGGCCAATTAATGTGAAAATTAATTATGTTTGATTTTGTGTCCAATAATGCTGTCTTGTTACATCTTGAAGTTTCACTTCCTATGCTGACGTTAGGAAACCCGAGAGGGACTGCAATTCTATCCAGAACAGAATTCCAAAAATCTATATCCAATCTTTCCGTTGAATAAATTCTGGCCTCTAATATATCGATATACGCTAAGCTAGAACATAATACATACTCAGGTATTACATTCCTCCCTACTGTACTTATTACTCCCTGTAAATTTATATACTTTTCATTCTCAATTTTTCTGTCAATAGCCAGGAAAATCCTATACTTTAAATCAATTAGCTGTTTTATACTGTAAAGTTTAGTGGTGGGTCTTGGAGTAATAATGTTTGTTGTTGCTATTCCTTTATAACCATTTGTCAACACTATTGCAACAGGTAGAAATGTAGCAAGAAATATGTTAATTGATCGAATACGTGATATTTTAGATTGATTTTCACCCTGGAAACTGACGTCTAGCAAGTATGCAAAAACCAAAAAGTATGTGCTGGAGAATTTCACTTTTAATAACTTCTGCAACATGACATCAAAATACGTAGATATGCAGAAGAATACAAAAGCTACAGCTATCCATGTCTCCCACTGAAACGGAACAAAATAAGTTATAAATGATAATGATTCAGAGACTCCATCACATGTAATGAAATTGTAACCTTCGGATTTAAGTACGTAGAATGGCTTATCTGTTAAAGCTAGCCTATCATTGGATATCATTACATTGGAGTAATATTTCTCAAAATTAGATTCAAAATTCAATGCATGATTATGCCCAACATTCGCCATTTCCTTGTTGTTACTACATTTCCTCACGACTGCGTTCTCGCCAACCAAATCTGCTATTAGTGATAAAATTATGCCAGATACACCAATCAGAATGATATTGTTAAAGGATAGCTTTACAAATGGTAAGAAACAGCTAAGTGTGTTTTCATCAGCTACACCTCCAGATTGAATCCAATCGAATCCAATTGATTTGCTTTGGTTAATCCAGGCATGTTTATGTATGTTTTTTACATCTTTTTGTAAATAGTTGCTAACTGATGTGTACTGTTGGTCAATCCACATAAAAGGAAAATCTCCCCATACATGCGTCATTATTCTGAGAATAACAGAACTTGAATTTCTTACATATATTTTCAAAATCATTGGATAGAAAAATTGAGGGTTTAGAAAATCGTAAAGTAGGCCGGAATTCTCAGCATCAATTTTTTGGTCTTTGTAGTTCATTAAAAACAACAAAATACTGTTTTCAGAATAATTTAGTTCAAACTGATAATGAATGAACCAATATTTAGTAACTATTTTCCCAATTCTTCTCAACAGAGAAGCGTTCGGCACGCTGATGAATACGAATGAATAGGTGATACATTGGATATTTCTTATTAATTCTTTGGGTTTATTTTTCCGATGAAGCAAATCACGTATTGATAATGGTTGATTGAAACCTTTTGTTAAATCATTTTCAATTCTACCGTGAATAAATACATGATGATGACAGTGCGTAAACGTTTCAAAAATGTTTTTCAGAATTGCGTTTCTTGAATTTGATAGTTTTATTTCCTCGTCGTCACAGTTTACAAAATATAGCAATAATACAATGCAGTAACACATGTAAAATATTTCACTAAGGTGCATTGCAAAAGAGTCAAATTTCTACCGAGTTAGTAATGAGTTGTCGAGTGATATTTATTTTGAATTTTGCATTGAAAGTAGATATGCAACTTGCTTTTTATTTTTCTGTTATTTTCGTTGAATTCATATGCTAGGACTAATTCCAATATTACTGGAACAGAGAGCAAGCAGATTTTAATTAATTTGAGTGAAGTAACACTAAAAGACACATTAGTAATTATTACTGGACTCGTTGCGAAGGCGTGCACCTTTGGTACCACATTTTGTTTTTATATTAAAATTTAATAAAATACAGCAGAATACCGCTGCCTAAAGGTCTCCTGAGTCCCAACTGGAGAAATTGCTGTGGGCTTCAGATATTTCTGTCTAATTTTGATGAACCTAAAACTTGTTGTAGCGTTGTATCTATACCAATGTTGGCAACGTGATACTGTAGGCTCGTAAAGTTAAAGATGTGAGAAACGTGAAATACAAATGAAATTACTTAAAAAATAATTGAATCATAGAGCAGTAATGGATTAGACATAGGCAAAATATTTACAAAGCCAACAAACATGAACAAGCATCAAATAGATATCACATAGTCAACTTACGGACTTAGCAGATAAAGTGGAAAAATATGAGTGAAAGGTGCATCGAATGAAGTGAATGAATATGAACTTAACATGTATCATAAAAGACAGATGAAACGTGACTTAACTCGGCATGGACTAACCTGTTTTGGTACCATTACCCACTGCGCGACAGCATCTAACTCCGGTCGCTACTTTTAGCCGACCAGCAAGCTGCACGACAGGATTAATGTACAATTCCGCATCCCTCCCGTCCATTCCCGCACTATCCCACATGTTTCTCCTCCATTTCCGATTCAGATATAACTTTAAATGATGAGAAGTAGTGGAGCCTGAATCGCCTAGATGATTTGCAGAGATTTGGTAAACTCTCTTACCAGTTATCACTGAAGAATATTTGTGCATAAAGTACGCATGCATATTTTATAATTATTGAAAAAAATGGAAGTGAAATTTAGTGTGCTTTAAAAATTAAATGGCAAAATTTAACATGCTAGTTGAAGAAATATACATTAAAGATTCTTCCCTTTGTTTTTAATCGCTGAAGAATATGCCTTTTCTTGATTAGGCAAATCTGTTCAGTTTGCGGCATGGCATGAATGTATAGAAATTGAGATGAGATGCATATTGAAATTTGGAATTATATTTAGCCTTGAAATGTAGATTTCAATGGATAAACATATAGCGTGAAAGAAAGTGGGTAGGTGGGTTTAGGGTTCCGAATGATTCTGACTCAGTTACTCTGAGTCATGACTGAGTCACGCGACTCTGACTCTGACTCGTCGATTTTTCGGAGTCACTGGTTTTGGGTGACTCTGACTCAATAGAGAAATGGGAGTCACTGAGTCGTGACTCTGAGTCAGTTGACTTGTGACTGTGCCTTTCTAATGTGACTATGAGTCGTGACTCACTAGGAAGAGTCATGACTCCCAAGCAACAAAGCTTTACTGCTTACATCATGCTTTTTTTGTACTATCAAATTCTTTTCAACACCTGTAACACAACAAACCTGAGTGGGAGTTTGCTGCCGCGCGGTTCGTGTTTAGTTTGAAGCACAATTGTAACTTACACCATTACACATCGAAATTGAACTCCAGATTTTAATAAAAATCTAAATTCAACGCTTCTAAGAATTCTAACTCACAATCAGAATCGAAGTAGACAATAGCCATATGAAACAGAAATGTAAGTCGAAATCGATGATTTTAAAGAATCATAAAATCTAAAGCATAATTCATAATTTTAAATAGTTTAGATCTAAATCCATGATTTTAAATTTCTCAAAATCGAAATCCATAACATTTCAGTCCATCGAAATGTACTAAAAGATCTGGAGATAAGTTTCAAGCATGTATAATAAAATGGAGTTTTCTTAAGATAGACAAAGTTTTATACTTAAAAAAAAATTAAAATTCATAATTTTAAGGTGCTCGAATCGAAATTCGTTATTCGAAGAAGATCGAATTCCAAATTTAATTCAACTTTTCAGTCGAAATTGAAATCATAGTTTACGTCTCGGTACAAACTAAGCTAAATCGAAATTCAACATTAATCATTCGAAATCGAAACCCAAAACTTTTCAGTCATTCGAAATTTTGAATTTAGATTTCAAGCTAATTTAGAAGTGCACGGTTTGATAATTAGGCAGGTAAAAAATGAGTTAAAGTCAATAAAATAACAAAAGTTCAAAACATTACGATGTGTTCAATAATCGAGTATTTTGATAGAGTTGACACGAAGGATCAGTGTAAATATTGCAGGTGGGGTAATTTAATTTTAAGTCGGATCAAAAATAAAGAAGAATTTCAAAATTTTATTTAAGAGTCTTTAACCGAAAAGAACAGGTAACTAAGCGTATTTGTATCACTCATTTTGAGCTTTGAATACGCATTATGCTCATTTTACTGTAAAAAGAAAAATATAAAATTTCTGTAAATCTGAGTCACTGAGTCATTATTCAGAATCACAAGGTCAATACTTTGAGTCACCTGACTCTGACTCAAGCTTCAGGATTTTATAAGACTCACTGAGTCATTGAAATTCATGGCTCTGACTCAGTATGAAAATGGGAGTCAGTGAGCCATGACTCTGAGTCACAAGACTGACTCTGAAGAAAGTGGGAGTCATCCGGAACCCTAGGTGGGTTGATAAAACAAAAGTGGCAGGCCACCAAATATGTAAATTGGAGATTTAAAATTTTTGTACTAAATGTGACGACAAATTTTAAAGTTACAAAATGCAAATCGACAAAAAAAAATATTTCCAAAGTTTGAAAAAAGATAAAGAAATGGAAACAAAATTATGAAGTTTAGGATCAATAATTTTTATTGTTAAATTGTTAAATTTCAGCTAATATTCTGATCATTGGATGAGTTCGAACCCGCTCTCGACCTTCCGTATTAGTATCATCCTTTCAATGTTTTCTTCGGAATTGTCCAATTATACTTTCTTCTCCTGAGGAAAAATTAGATTTGAGAATAAAGAATACCCAATTCCAAATCTTAAAAATCACGCCACTATGCTTTGGAATTCAAATTTGGTATTTGGGAATGCGCTAGAACGCCCGTCCACTTTAGATTTAGAATGTTTTGAAATAATTGAAAAATTTAAGATTTTGAGAATTTTGTCTCAATGTACCCCATTAGAAGAAAATAGAATTAGAGAGAACTTTTTGTTAGTTTAACGAAGAGAAAATATTGAGAGGTATTTGGTGCTCGTTGAATTGGACAATATAATTTTAATGTATTGAGCCATTTGCAGACACTGATTTCAGTTGTCTGTTACTACGACTCTTGAAAGCTACTTATAATAGATCTTTAACATTATCTACCATTTTCGTTGATATTACACGTGAATAAGCATCTAGCAATAAGATATAGTAATTGACATCTTCGCTATCCAAAATTTATCCAAGTAATAAGTTTTTTCTCTTGCTTTTTTAGCTTTCTTATTTCGTTACTACATTTGTTCTCTTTGTAACCTTCTATTTACTCTGAAATAATTGTCTTCATGTTTCGCTGCTCCGGTACGCCAACGTGATTTAGTATCAAGGTTACCACAACTTTTTTTCCCCATAATATTGTTCTGAATTGCCGAAGCTAACAAGAAAGAAGATGTTGCCTTATCAGCATCACTTTTTTAAAGTAAGAAATACAGACAGGATAGACATTTGCATAAATTGTTCCAGCTCGAAGTTCGTATTTAATAACTTGAAGTCACGAATAACAATTGAATTTTTTATCTCTTCATCCATTACAATAATAAGTTTATTTTAAAGAAAGGTTATCACTATTTTGACAATGTTCCTTTTATAGACAACATGAGTCATTGCAAGGACGATTCTTCTATTGTGTAGTAAGCCTACACGATGGTACCAGAATTATTTGACACACGAGGGAGACTCATTTATGTTAAATCGGCATATTTCCATGTTTATGGCAAATTTAGCTACAGTAATGTAATCAAATCTTATCGACTTCGAAAATATGCTATAAAATAATAATATATATATAATGCTATAGTAGTTCCACGACGACTAAGTAATTCAAATGTCTAATGGACTACATAGATTGACGTTGAAAATACTCGTAAATATCCAAAGACTTCATTAATTCAAAAGAAACCCTCCGATTTTAAAAATTCCAAAAGCAAAAAAGAAAAAATTTTTCTTTCTCCAAGTCCGGTACATCACCACGGCGGCGATAACGGTTCACCACGGTTATCATTGTAGACACTGTGACATGGCAACATCGAAAGAGAAAACAAATTTCAGTTTCATTACAGCGCCTTGGCGGTGAGGTGAATCGAAGTATTTTAAGTAAGAATTTAAGTAAGGTAAAATTTTTTTACTGCAATAACCTTCACAATTTTAGGTTCCCCACAGTTCAATGCCACTCTGCCTACACCCTATATCTTGTGACAGTAAATTTTTTAACTGAAGCTCATGTGATTGCCAAATATCAAAATGAGAAAAATATGAACATGGAAACAAAAATTGCTATCAATTTTTTACCGCCACGTCGTTCATCCTGCACCGCGGCTACTACGGTAGCGACTGTGAAATGGCCATCATCCAAAAAGTGAACAACTATTAAAGTCCACGAAATTTTTCTTTTTACCAACCTCAGTGGCAACGGTAAGCCACGGCGAAGGCAATTACGGTGCGCCGTGAAAATATTAGCATTTAACAAAAAAATTTTTAATTTTTTATCCCTTGGAGTCCACAGTGCACCGCGTCC
This sequence comes from Holacanthella duospinosa, assembly GCA_002738285.1. Classification (NCBI taxonomy): domain Eukaryota; kingdom Metazoa; phylum Arthropoda; class Collembola; order Poduromorpha; family Neanuridae; genus Holacanthella; species Holacanthella duospinosa. The sequence continues at coordinate 602,976 of NIPM01000040.1, read as the reverse complement.
ATCATGGAGGCAATTCTAGCATAAGTAACATGTAATAAGTAAAAATTATTAATATTAAAAACCAAGTCTTCACAAATTTTCACCGCCTAGGCGGTCACAGTGCAACGCAGAGTAAGGTAGAAACTAATATCCAAACAAATAATTTTAACAAAAAAAATTTTTTGAGGTAAATTTCTCAAAAGTGTTTAGAATAGAAGATACTTCGCATGTTGCAACAATTGTGGTATGACCGTCACTCCACCGCCCAGAAAATGGAAAATATAATCCAAGTCTTCGTTAAACAAAAAGCATAAGCCAGAAGTAGTTTGTCTCTCAACTATAAAAATTTTCCGCACTGTAGTAGCTTCACATGTAAAAAATATTATAAATGTTAAATTCATTAGATTAAGTCAATGTGACTCAACATGGAATTGTAAACCTAAAAATGTGGCAGGAAATGAAACAAAAGGAAAATTCATATCAGCGTATTTTCTCAACAAATGCCACAATTTGAGTTCCTAGAAAATAATATGATTTGAACGGTAAAAACTTTCAGAGGTAAGTTTTTAAGGAAAAAATGACAACAGTTGTGGTTGTAACGCTTCCTACACATAAATCTCTTTATCCAATCTATTCTATTTCAATTATTCTTAAGTTTTAACTAGAAGCTAAACTATGCAAGCAATAAAGTGTGTCGTTGTTGGAGACGGGTAAGCAATAAGTGATTCAATTCTTATTTTTGAAGTCTTATTAGTTCGATTTGACGAACACTAGCATAATGCATACATTGCTAAAATTATTAATCTTAGCATATATGCAATTTTTTTCTACTTTCAGCTTCTCTAAACAAATTTTATAGTGAATGGCACATAGCCAAATAAAATCTACCTAAACTACTCGCAAATAAGTAATTATACATTTTTTTAGATTCTGTAGTTTTTATAATAATTGTTTAAAAGACGAGTAAGGAATATGATCAAAGTAAATTAGTATGCGCCAAATCTTGATGGAAAGAGAATATCTCGCTAAGTCTTGAAACAACCATTGACCCAAAAAATTGGTCTATGTCAGGACACGATCCCATGTCTTTAAGTTAAACGGACCTAATGTACTACCAATTGTGCTATAAAGCTGATTTGAAAAATGTTGTTTGAACCCTGACTACATAATGATGATTCATCAATTATCACCAGTTATCATAATTATTTTTTCATAGTGGGATATTTATCTGTGCTACTATTCATCTTTTGGCAGAGACGGGGAAGGCTTTATAGATTATAGTGGTCTATATGATCACTATCCCTTGGGCATAGGAGTTATGCATCGACTACCCCAAAATCAAATAATAGGTTGTGATTTTATTACTCCAAAAATTAAATAATTTATTGGGTTTGAATTGCGAATATACCCGGGAGTATAAATTATCCAAAATATCTCATTCAAGGTTGGCGGATTATCTTTTCGGAAATGGTCGTAACTTCCTTTATTTAATTGCTAACAAACTTGGGCAAACACAATACTGAAGAATAGCTGAATTGCAGAAATTACTTATTAATTTTAATGAAACAAAGATTTTTAATATAACGGGACGACTTTCCACATAAAAATAAGCTTTTCGTCGATTTTCATTATTTACTTTTAGAAATTTTTTGGTTTTCTTATATCCAGGGACGCCGTTTTGCATAAAACGCATAATCTTAACGGTGTGTTCCCAAACACTAGAACAAGATTTTCTCAAGGATTCGTCGCTAAACTTTTCCAAATATGCAATAAAAAAACGCATAAAACTCATAATTTTTTAGAAATCGCATATTTTTTTTTCCCATGTGCATAAAATTTAACAAACTTGAATATTTGCAAAAGCTGTAGGGAATTCTTCAACTTTAAAAATAGAGAAAAATAGGGCTGTCTTATACTCTTCTGTCAGCAGTCTCAATCTCAACTTATAAATTCATTCATGAAATAGATATGGCGCTAAACTTTAAAAAGTTTACTTTCCTCAAAACACATTGTGAGCACCATAGTCAAAATACTCAGTTCCTAAGTCCAGCACCACCACGAAAATAAACGAAACGGACCAGCCCACAGTGCAATTCGCATATAATTTTTTTACACTTGCGTGTTGTATTTAGGCAGCGATGGTTGACCGCTACCAGCCAATGTTACCTCCTAGTGTTACCTCTCACTGTTACAACTCCGGTAATTTTTTTTTAATATTTTCAATATTTTTGTAAGGTTTTCTCTTTTGTTTTTAGGTCTTTTTATATATTTGTTAGTTTTTTAATGTTTTTAAAGTTTTTAATTTCTTGAAGGTATTGATTTTTTATTTAGGTTTGTAGGATTTTATTTATTTTTATTTAGGCTTTTAAATATTTTTAAGGTTTTGAATTTTGAATTTTTTTTAATTCTTTTTAAGTTTTTAACATATCTTTAGGTTTTATATTTATTTTTAGGGTTTTTATTTATGTTTAAAAAACTTAAAATAAAAAACCTAACAAAATTATAAACCTATCAAAAAAATTTAAAAAGCCTTGAATAAAATATCTAAAATAAAAAAACCTAAAATAAAAAAACCTAAAAAATAAATTAACAAATCAAAAAATAAAAATATGTAACTAATAAATAAAAAACCTAACAAAAACAAACGTGAAAAACGTTAAATCCTAAAATAAGATTTTAAAACCAACAAAAAACATTAAAAACCTTAAAACCTAAATAAAAATCAAAAGCGGGAAATGCTAAAGCTGGATCTATAGTTGCCTTTCCCCTACCGTGCTTCGAGGAAAGTGCGGTGTGGTTAAAAAATTTCAATGACACAATCAGTTTTTTCCAAGGCAACTGCATTCAAATAGGTACTGAATGTTTTGAACCACACCGCACTTTCCTCGAAGCACGATGGGGGAAAGGCAACTTTAGTTTCAGCTTAAGACGGACATTTGCCTATCTTCGGACCAATCTAACAGAAGAGAATCTCGAAACTCACTTGAAAGTGGTTTACAATGAGGACAATGAAGCAGGAGAACCTGAGCTTGATTCTGATAGCGATTAATCAATATAATTAAGATGATACTTAAAAATTATATAAGTCAATTACGCTTTTTTTGAAATCGCATAAAACGCATAATTTTTGAGGTTTCACTGCATAAAATAATACAATCCGCCGCATAAAAATACGAAAAATTGCGCATAATTGCAGCGTACTTGCGTATAACATTTGTGCCTCTTTAAGACTTTAGATTCATTGTTGTTATTTTTCGACAGTAATATTCCGGGCTATGCCGTTATATTAATTATGTTCGTCGCACAACATAAATTCTGCAAAATTGCACTTCCGTTATAATTTCTTGTCGTCGCTCATGGTAACTTCTACATCACTCGATCATTAATAGGCTACACAATTGACACTGCTTTACATATGTATCGCATTATTTGACAATAGTTGACAATTTTTATCGATATGTTAAATTTTTCACCTTTTAATTTTATGCAATGTAAAACAAATTTCCCTAATTTTGTATAATTTTCCATTAATTCTAGAAAATTATATGCAAAATCGCAGTTTCGTCTTTAGCCAAACGTTTTGTAGTTAATTTTGCTTCAGGAAAAGCCTTGACTCAATAAAAAAATTAACTCAAAATTTTAAAATTTTGTCACAAAATTTGAGTTGAAAAAATATTTAAAATTTGAAGTTCTTTTCAAAACATAAATCATCGTTCAAAGTGACATTGAATGGAGTCTAACACGCCTAAATTATAAGCAATAACCTGTTTGAGGTAAATACAAACCACCACTTTTTATAATCTTTGTGAAACGTTGTATATAACGAGGAGCTCAATCGTCCTAGGTAGTCGTGCAAACAAACCGAGTAAGCTCGCTAGCTAAACGAGAGAGATGAGTTTGAGCCGAGTTGAGCTGCGATAATTCAACTCGTTTATAAATGGACTAGACACGAGCCGAATTGAGCTGGAGCATTGTCTCTCTCGAGTAGCGAGAGTAACTCGTGTGCCAAATATTTGGGTTAACTTTTTTAACTAAATTGCTAAAATTCACCATTGTATGGCGAATTTAATATGAAAATAATCTTTTAACTTCTTCAAAATGACAACAACATTAATTTTGACATTTACTTAACTGTTTCATAGACAATGAGTCAACTCATTGACTTTTGTTACTTTGGCTTAAATTTATATTACAGAAAACGTACAAAAATAATGATTGAATTTCATTCATTTCAATAATATCAGTAACTGTTGCCAAATCTGTCCACAATTTTTTAATTTTATTTACAATAACAAAGCTAGGCGTACAAGATATTTTGTTTCAACCGATTGTTTTCTTGAAAAAGTTCTATTCACCAAATGGCGAATAGAACGTTTTACGTAGAACGTCTTACTTTTGTAAACCACAACGTCGAACTAGATAAGAAATTTTGATTATAACTAAACTATGGCTAACGAGCTAGCTCTCGAGCTGCTCGTGCTAGTTGAAAAATTAGCCAAGCTGAGCTGATATTTCCCAACTCATGTTAGCCCTGAGACTAGTATAGTTGAATGTTAACAAGCTGAACTGAACCAACAAAGTTGGTTCGCTCGGCTCGTTTTCATCCCACGTGTTGGTCAAAACAGGACAATTTTGCTTTGAGAATTCAAAAACGTTTTAATATTTAGGAATTAGTTACATATAAAATCAAAAATCTAGTTAATTCTGGTGCACATTTTTTACGTAATGCTTACAGCCACAGCCAAAAGCAAAGGTTCAAATACCTTTGTGCGCGGTAAACGTTAATTACTAATTCATAAATACTTTAATCACCATTTGTATACTATATAGAATCATGTATGTTTCTTGTAGAGCGGTGGGTAAAACATGTCTTCTAATTTCATACACAACAAATGCCTTTCCCGGAGAATATATTCCTACAGTATTCGACAACTATTCTGCAAATGTGATGGTTGATGGGAAGCCAATAAACCTTGGTCTGTGGGATACAGCAGGGCAGGAAGATTACGACAGACTTCGTCCACTTTCCTACCCTCAAACTGATGTCTTTATAATCTGTTTCTCACTCATCAACACCGCCAGTATAGAAAATGTCAAAGCAAAGGTACAGATTTGGCTAAACTTCTTCGTTCATTCGTAAACGGTACATTTTCACATATTTGAATATATTGAAATAGGCGACAAAGACATTAATATCGTATATATAACCCTACGCAACATATTAATATTAATATAATGATAGATATATAAATATAAATGTATCCCTAAGCAAAGTCGGTCTCAATTCAACTAGAAACATAATAGTACGTTAAGATTAAAAATTTAGATTTAAGGTATTAATATAGCTTCCTAAAACTTACAACTTTTTCTGACGACATAGGTACTAGGGGTAAAGTATTTGTATATGAAAAGTAGTTTGGTAACTGAAAATTGAGTAGATTTTTTTGGCATTTCAAAAGTTATGCTTGATTTAAGTTGCACCGTTTGTACATGTCATAAGTACAAAAGTTGGAGGAGTTGTTTGGAAATGTTATGGAAAAGAGGTTGGTAGATTCTTATTGAGTGAAGAAGGGTTTACAAAATAATTTTTCCTAGTTTATACATCGTGAACATTGAGTGACTGCCTAGTGATCCTCATATTATGCCTATTATACACGGTGAAAGAAATTTATTGTCATATAATGTACACATGGTCATAGTCAGGCAACAATAAGCTCACTATTATCGTGTTATTAAATTCATAAGTAAATGATAAACAATTATAGCAACCAAAATTTAATTTATTTTGTTATAAATTTTAATAACAGTGGTACCCCGAAGTACGACATCACTGCCCAAATATCCCAATCATCCTCGTTGGTACAAAATTGGATCTACGAGAAGACAAAACAACAGTGGAGAACATGAAGAATAAGAAACTAGCTCCAATTACCTATCCTCAAGTAATAAGTTAAACGATTATAAATCATTAAAATAATTTTATTAATTTTTTCTCATTGTGTTTGCAGGGTCTTTCAATGGCCAAACAGGTAGAAAAGATACAAAGATACAAATTGTATAGTCTGCATGAATACCTCACCAATACATTTAAATAATTTTAGATTGGTGCACAAAAATATGTGGAGTGTTCTGCATTGACACAAAAAGGACTGAAGACGGTTTTCGACGAAGCTATCCGAACAGTTTTATGCCCACCATTGAAAAAGCAAAGTTCACGTCATTGTGCCATCCTTTGAAGTTATGGTTATGGAATTATAGACGTTTACAGTTACTCGGTCCCTAGAGAAAGCGTACTAAGAATTGAAGTTGTTGTGTCAATAGTTGTATTAATACTATTTGTATTTATTGATTTTTATCAAAATTTGAAGTGGATTGGNGTTGTGTCAATAGTTGTATTAATACTATTTGTATTTATTGATTTTTAACAAAATTTGAAGTGGATTTTTAGTATTCTTTAGAGATTTTAAATTTAACTTTAAATGGATATTTATTAGAATAAAGCCTAATTGACTAATGAAAGTGAAGTACGCATATCTTATTCAAATACATTAATACAACTGAGACAGCATCTGAAACAGGAAACTACATTGTTTGTACAACTACAGAACTCTCGTGAAATTGTAATATATTCTCGGATTAAATAGCTGTGAATACTGACCACGCNTTTAGAGATTTTAAATTTAACTTTAAATGGATATTTATTAGAATAAAGCCTAATTGACTAATGAAAGTGAAGTACACATATCTTATTCAAATACATTAATACAACTGAGACAGCATCTGAAACAGGAAACTACATTGTTTGTACAACGACAGAACTCTCGTGAAATTGTAATATATTCTCGGATTAAATAGCTGTGAATACTGACCACGCAAAAAAAATTCAAATTTTAACCAAATTCTAGACATTTGCACAAAGATTATATTTAGGATAACAGAATATTTTTTTATAATCCTTAATCATTAATATTATAATGTTACTACTGCCTATGAATGAGGCTAGAATTGGTAAATAATGATTTTTTTTTACTTTTTGGTAATAATAAATAATAATTCCAGGGGTAGAGAATGTGACTTTTTGAGAGAAAATGGTCTATAATGGAATTTCACTTCTCAAAATTAAAAAACTTTAAACCATGCAGATTTGCATTTTCATAATCTAAATTAACAAATTAGCAGCCTTCACTTGTATTAGCACTTTTTTTTCTGAAAAAATCTTGTTAGCGACAAATTGTCAGAAACTTAAAGAAATCAAGGTGTCACTCTGTACTAAAAAAATCACTAAATAACAAAGAAAACAAAATGGGACTATCAAAGAAACAAAGTACCTAACCAAAGTTATATACTTTTTTAAGGGATTGATTTTTGATTAGATGGATTTATATTATAAGGAGAGATGTTTATATAAAGGGTTGTGTTCTTGGGATATAAAGAACAAATAAATTCATAATATTGGTGAGAAATCTGTATAATCACTCTGATGGTAAATGAGTCACACTATATGCTCCTTGAGATCTTCTCAACAACTGTATTTTCCGAACGCTGCTTAAAAGATCTGGTAACAGTACTCTTACTTACGCCGCAAGCCTTTGCTGTAGCACTGATTAAATTAGCTAATAATCCTTATTTTTTAAGCAATTTAGCATGACCTTTCAAATCATAACCGGAGTGCTCCAACAACCGATCACTTAACTCCACTAAATAATGCCCTACAGATATCACAATATTACGTGATGAAACTTTGGACATTTTATTTGACGCACTAAAACATATAATGTGTTCAGTGAATTAGTGCGCCACACAGAAAATCACTCCAAAAGTGTGCAGAAGTCTAGAATTTGGTTAAAAGTTTAATTTTTTTGTGCGGTCAGTATTCACAGCTATTTAATCCTAGAATAAGTACAGTTAGACAACTTTGGATTTAAGCAGAGCAAAGACCACCCTGGGCTTATTCTTAGAAAATATTTTAGAAACTGCTAAGTGATTCTTCCGCCTTAATTTTTTATTACTTTTATNATTTTATTTGACGCACTAAAACATATAATGTGTTCAGTGAATTAGTGCGCCACACAGAAAATCACTCCAAAAGTATGCAGAAGTCTAGAATTTGGTTAAAAGTTTAATTTTTTTGTGCGGTCAGTATTCACAGCTATTTAATCCGAGAATAAGTATAGTTAGATTTAAATTTCAATAGAGAAAAATGTAAGGGTAAATTAATTCAGTGTTTAATACTTATTGCATTAATAAAACTCAAATATTATTCTTAGATTACTGAAAATAGAATCACGTATTGCTTATTGCATACCCGTCTCCAACAACGTTACATTTTACGTTCGGCATAGATTCACTACTAGCGAAAATTTGATTGAAAAACTTGATAGTTGATTAGAAATGATTCAACGGTAAAAGCATCCGTATATTATACCACAGAGGAATTCTGAAGCTTTTGCGGAAGTGAATCAATATGCTGCTCGGTGTTTGCGCTGGTAAAACTATTGTATCAATCGAACAAATGAAATTATATAATGGATCATAACTTACGCCGGAGTGTCATTTTTAGAAATCATTGTATGAACCGATACAAAACCTTTGTATTAGTATTCAAAGAACCCACCGGCATTCGATTCCTGTCTGTAAAACGTGGAATAAATGTGTTTTCCTAGTAATTAATTTGTACTGTCAATTATTCTTAGCGAGTTGAACAGAATATAAACCAACTAAAAGATTTTTGTCCGTTGCATCTCTTTATTCTGCTTTTAAAAGGAAGCTACCGGCCTGGCCATTAGGAATGACCAAAAATAAATTCTTCTACTGCTTGTGTTGTGCGTCAGCTGTTGCTGTGGGTGCAAAAAGTTAGCAGAGCATTACCATAAAGTTAGCAGATCAGCATATCAAACCGTAAAGTTAGCACCCTAGCAACATAAAGTTAGCAGAATATTGGTCCAATAACATAGAGTTAGCCGACTACAGAAAGATCACCATAAAGTTAGCAGATCCGCAATAGCCGACCAAAAAATTTAGCTAGTAATTTTTTTAGCTGATCATATCAAACAAATGTATCAGACCAAGTAACATGCGCAGTAGCCATTTTATGTTGTTAGACATTCGCAGTAGTAAATACGCTGTCATAGACATGCGCACCTATCGGCTGATCATATGAAACATCAGTTAATGCTACTGCGCATGTTAATTGATCAGAAACATGTGATCAGTTGTTAAAAAAATTACTGGTCTGCTAACGACATTTTTATCTCCTGGTCGGCCATTTCTGATCGCCCTACTTTACGCTTTCTGATCAGCTAACATTGTGGTTTATTTTCTGGACGGGTAACTGTGATCTGCTAACTTTACTGTCTTTTTTTTCTGGTCGTCTAGCACTGATCTGCTAACTTTACGGTCTTATCTGGTGATCTGCCTACTTTACGGTGCTATTTCGGTGAAATTTTTTGGTCGGCTATTGCAGATCTGCTAACTTTAAGGTGATATTTCTGTAGTCGGCTAACTCTGTTATTGAACCAATATTCTGCTAACTTTATTGTGCTAGGGTGCTAACTTTACGGTCTGATCAGCTGATCTGCTAACTTTATGGTAATGCTCTGCTAACTTTTTGCACCCGCAGCAACAGCTGACGCACAACACAAGCAGTAAAAAAAAACTTTTTTGTTCGTTCCTAATGGCCAGGCCTATATTGATCATTAAAATTGTGTTTGCACTAAATTTTTTTTTGCCAGTGAGCTTTTTATGACATCCAGGTTACCCGTGTATTGAGAGTGGAGTTTCAATGCTGATAACTGCCACAACTTTGGATTTAAGCAGAGCAAAGACCACACTGGGCTTATTCTTAGAAAATATTTTAGAAACTGCTAAGTGATTCTTCCGCCTTAATTTTTTATTACTTTTATNCCTGGGCTTATTCTTAGAAAATATTTTAGAAACTGCTAAGTGATTCTTCCGCCTTAATTTTTTATTACTTTTATAAGCAACATCTTCTGATTTTGTTAAAAAAAATTTTATTTTTATTAATCACTTATACAAAATCGCAAGGTTGTCGTAATTCATGTTACCATTTAGAAAATTCTTAACCTAGTTGCAAAATTTTAGTTAGTGCTACGTTGATTTGACTGTGTTCATAAATAATTAATAAGTAATAAGTAGGAAATATGTAAGTTTCGATTTCCAGATTCAAACCTAAGCAGTCATCTGCCTTTGCCTACCTTGTAGAGGTAGAGAGATATTTCTGTCACAAGGCCACAGTGAAGATCAGTTTCTAGATCTAGTAAATTCAATCTTACCACAAAATGCCAAAACCTGGTTTGNACAAGGCCACAGAGAAGATCAGTTTCTAGATCTAGTAAATTCAATCTTACCACAAAATGCCAAAACCTGGTTTGACCATCATTAAACAGATTTTGACACTTGGGAAGAATTTAGGAACGGATTCGCACAGAGATATGATAGTTGGATAGACGTAAATGAAAGAGTTAAGGTACTCTACACTAGAGAACAAAAGTTAACAGAATTAATTGAGTTTTTTATATGATATGGTTCGTTGTGCTAAACAGTGCAACCCAAATGAGAGTACTGAAGATTCAGTACAAAGAGCTAGACTTTTTCTCCACCCGTCACTAAGAACCCATCTCGGTACTATAATTTATAGAACACCTGAGGAACTTTTTGAAGCCTCTAGTGTAGTTCATCAGTGTATGATGGCGGAAGATAAATTTAATGGACGCCAGTCCAAACTCCCGCCACTTACTAATANTAGTTCATCAGTGTATGATGGCGGAAGATAAATTTAATGGACGCCAGTCCAAACTCCCGCCACTTACTAATAATTACCGCCAAAGCGGAAATAACATACAAAAGCCCCCTCATAAAATAAATAATAGTCGCCGTGACAAATCGCAAGAACTATCTCGGACGAATAATAACTTCCGAGGGTTTAATACGTATAGGGGATATTATCGTGGTCGTTCACAGTTCCATAGAGGGAATGGACATCAAAGTTATAATTACCAACCAAATAGCTACCAATCTTATCAAAACCCACAATATCGGAATAACTATAGGTCACAGACCTTTTGAAATAGTAATTATCGGCAAAACCGGACAAACACGACAGATCGTCGTCAAGTAATTGACCAGAACGGCCCAGAAAACTCATTAGGGTTTGGTCATACTGGTCAAAACCAATTTAGAGGATCCAATCGTGGAAACTGGTCAAGCCGTGGAGGTAATGATAACAGAGCTAGATTCTAAACGCAAAGACCACAATATAGACCCCCAAAAGCTTCTGGTTCGCAAATTTGACCAACTCAGTGTATGAAATGTAGAGGCTTTGGTCACCAAGCTAATCACTGTCCAACAAGATCAGGACTAGTTCTGACTGCCTTCTACCCGGAACAGTTAGAGTCACAAAATGAACCAGAACAGTGGAAAAAACAAAAAAGATATAACCTAAACCAGATCATAATAATTATTATGACGGTGATAACTCAAATTTAAACGAAGAAGGGACAATTCAGAAAATAACCCACCAAATTGTTCCCAACCGGTACGAGAAAAATGCTTCGGGGTTCCAACAATTTTTCTAAATATTCAAACCGATAATTGCACCTCATTATTACACTCAGGTTATACTTACTCATTAGTTGAACATAATTTAATTCAAAAGTTGAATGTCCTTATAAAACCTATAAAACAAATCGTTCTTTCGATAAATAATATTAAAACAAGTCCAATCGGAAAAGTTTTATTAACCATAGAAATAGGAAATAGAAAAATTGACCACAAATTTCTAATAGTAAATCAATTACTTTTTCCGTGTCATCGGTTCAGACATAATATGTCAACAAAGCATAGTCGCGCATCAACGAGGGTGTAAATACTGGTTTTAAAATGAACCAAGAGTCAAGTTCAATTTACTGACTTCTACTAAATATAATCCTATAATGTTGTCTTCTACGATTCAGCAGGTCAGTGTCTGTAGATCCTTAGGATCTGGCATTGACCTGACGGATAAATTGGAAAACAAAGACAAATTAAACATTCGTTCAATCTCAGACCCAAATCAGGTGAAAGTTCGAGAAATTTTGGATAAATTTCCAACAGTTTCTCGTAGTGATGGTAAGTACGGGAGAACTACCATCACTATGCACGAGATTGAAGCGGAAGGAAAACCGCCATGTGTCAAACCATATCGTTGTTCTCCTATAATAAACGCCGAAATTAATCGACATGTTCAAGAACTTTTAAAGAACGGTATGTGCCGTCAGTCGAGATCGCTATACGCTGCTCCTGTCGTTATGGATAAAAAGAAAAACGGCAAATGGCGTATGTGCTTTAATTATATAAAATTAAACGACCACACAAAAACCAATTCCGCGCCAATGGGAAGTAATCACAACGTGCTACGGCATATCNACTCACAACATGCTACGGCATATCCCATCCGGTTATTGGTATTCGGTTATTGACTTAAAGTCTGGATTTTGGCAAATTCCGTTAAACCCGGATAGCATAGAAAAATCAGCATTTATTACACAGGATGGACACTATGAAATGTTAGTGATGCCTTTCGGATTGAAAAACGCTCCAAAATTTTTTCAATATCTGATGAATACAGTTTTTCAAGGATTAGATTTATTCGGTAGAGTAATTATGGATGATACAATCATTTTTTTGAAAACGTTAAAAGAACACATCCAACATATAGAAATTGTTCTTATCCGTCTTAGAACAGCAAACCTTACCATTAATACAACAAAATCGTCTTTTGCTAAACGCGAAGTGAAATTTTGGGACACATTGCTTCCCAAGAAGGACTTAAAAAAGATCCGGAAAAATTAAAACCATACAAGAATTTCCTAGACCTACCGATAAAAAAGGAATGAGATTCAACGGTATGTGTCAGTGGTATTCTAGCTTTATCCGTCATTACGCTAGTAAAATGGAACCTCTGTTCAAGTTACTTCGTAAGGAAAATAAATTCATATGGTCACAAGATCAGGAAAACGCTTTTAAACAATTAAAAAGAGACATTTGTGAGAGTGTAGTGTTGCAAAATATTGATTACTCTCAACCCTTACTCATAAAATGTGATGAAAGTGAATATGGTTTAGGTGCTGTTCTATAGAAAATATAGATGGAGTAGAACGCCTTATCATGTGTGCTAGCAAGACTCTCAAACAATCAGAGAGATCTGCACACATATATAAGAAGATATATGCAATAATTTTCGGTTATAAAAAGTTCGCTGAATTTATCCGACACCATGAATTTACAATTCAAACGGATAATAGAGCTGTGAGTTACTTAAAAAAGATGAAAGGAATGAAGGAAAAATTGAACATTTGGGGTCAACAAATAGATTCATGGAATGCCCATATCATTTTTCGTCACAGAGAACGTGGTTGCGGACGCGCTATCAAGAGCTCCAATCCCTATCCAACCAGACGACATTGATATTGAGGATGATCATGATATCCATGTATCTACCCGTAGTAGCCCTTTTCTTTGCAACCCCATCTTTGAGAGATTTAGCTCACAAACAATCTCTAGACAGCAAACTGTCTCAGATCATCTTCCATTTGCAAAATAGTTCTAAGGAGTCGCGATCCAAAGACTATACCTTGCAAGATGGAGTTTTGATGAGATTTATAAAACCATTTGACAAATTAGATAACTCGAAAAGAGACCCTTCGGTTCATCGACGAACCCTATGTCAAAAGTGTTTGAGTATAGGCGCAGTATGCACGCCTACCAACACTCATACGAATCTACAATGCACGTGCATAAAAGTAAGACTGATTCCGGTACCAGTCATTTCCCAATCAATGAAAAGTGAAATTTTAAAGTTATTTCACGATTCTCTTGAAGCAGGAAACCAAAACTTCAGAGAAAATCAAAATTAGATGTTTTTCGCAAAATATGAACAAAGATATCCGAGAATATGTGCACAGTTGTGGCACTTGTCAAAAAGTGAACCCAAAGAATCAATTACCGTACGGATTATTACATATTATATCTCCACCATCAAAGGTGTTTGAGACTTCACATATAGACCTCATGAGTCCCTTTCCAGCGAGTTCAGGCGGAACATTAAATAAACACTTGCTAGTGGTCATAGATGAATTATCAAAATGGGTTGAATTATTTCCCTTTAGAACGGCCACGGCTAAGAAAATAAAAGAAATCCTGAAAAGCCAAATTTTTTGTCGATTTGGCACTCCAAAAAGAATTTTTAGTGATAACGGTAAGGTACCCAATTTACATCAAATTATCTTAAAAATTTATGTAAAAGCTGGAAAATTCATCACGCTTTTTTAAGTGCTTACCATTCTCAGACCATCCAACAGATATCTGCAAGACTCTCCAACAGATATTTCGTCTGCAGACTATCAAAAATTGAGTGAATTACCAGCTAAATTACAAATAGTTATTGAGTTTGTAAGAAATAATATAAACCTACCTCAAATAAAAAGTAAAGGATACTATGACTTATCTCATAGAGACCATAATTTCAAACCTGGAGACCTAGTTCTCATACAAAATCATACAATTTCTAACCAAGAGAAAGGAATTATGTATAAGTTAAATCCGCGGTTTATGGGTCCATATAAATTAGGAGAAGTTATAAGTCCAGTTTCCTTTAAAATTTTGTTTCTCCCAGACAAAAATTATATTGGAAACCGACACGTAAACCAATTAAAACCATTCCACCAAAGACAATAGTCAAATTCCACCCAGTTGGTACCAATAACTCCAACCGGAGAAGGAAATGACAATGTTATGCCTGCTAGAGACTTAGACAAAATACTAGAGTGAATTATCGTTCCCTAGCAGGATTACCAAACTAAACTGACAACAAATCAGATAAGACCACTTATTGCAAAAATTAATAATTTAATTGATGCCTTATTTACCCATATTTAATTAATCCTACTTTTCCAGTCCTTATTTCCTATTTTATTATTATTTAATTATTTATTAGTATTACAATCATTATGCATTATAGTTATTTGTAGTCTTAAGTTCGAATTTCCTACTAAAAATTTTATAGCAATATCAGTTCATTAATTATGCAATCAATTTACAAGGACCACTCGAGGAACCTTAGGTCTTTAGTGATCCAGTCCAGAGACAATTCTTCGTCTTCATTTAGTTCACAGTTAATAGGTATGTTATCAAGTTATACGGACTACTTGTGGGACCTTAGGTTTTTAGTAGTCCAAAGTTAAAAACGTTAAAAGTTCAATTTTCTTCCTCAAGTTCATTTAGGTATAGTTGACTTCATTCTTTTCACTTCTTCCATTCCTTTAGCTCCCTCCGGGAGGAGGAGGTTTTTCGGCCTAGGAATGTAAGGGAAAACAGGAGTTCCCTCCTCTCGTCCTCATCATCCCGTCGCTGTGTTGCTGTGTCCCTCATCTCAAGAGACAGCAACAGAGATGACAACAACAAACCATTACCTTAATCCCTTTCATTTCTAATATTAAAGTAACATCCCTCCTTAGGCTAGGTTTTTTTTAAATTTAAACTTCTTAGAATTAATACTAAATATTAATAACATTATTTATATAACTTTTTATATGTTATTGGAAGCGTTCTCGAGAAAACGCTCAGATAACTTCAAAACATAGTAAAGAAGACAAGTTTGCTCCTTTCAACCATTTTGGAAATTATTTTATTTGTTATATTTTTCATTAATTAAAATTAAAATTAATTATTATTTTGTGATTGGTCATCTTGTGACCTTGGCGACCTCTCTCTCCACAGGACAACATCCTTCATCTTTCAAAGGACCTTCTAAGCATCCACCAAAGAACCTCACATCCAACAAAAGTATATAGTGAGTATATGTTTTTGGATATTTTGGAAAAGTACATGTGTCTAACGAAAAATTTAAAATGTGAGTAATTTTACAAACTCGTTTAGTTTTCAATAACGTTTCAACCCAAGTGTTAATGACTATGAAAATTTACGAAAATTTTTAATGAATTTCAAAAATATTTCTTCTCCCTGTTCTAATATTGATGCAAATTTTAAAATTAATTNACTATGAAAATTTACGAAAATTTTTAATGAATTTCAAAAATATTTCTTCTCCCTGTTCTAATATTGATGCAAATTTTAAAATTAATTTTTTCATAATAAATTGACGACTTACTATATAGTTTTCTTGAATTATATATTTAATATATTATATAAGTATAATATAATATTTATAAAATTATAATCATTAATTATTCTTGTAATAATCAATATNTTTAATATATTATATAAGTATAATATAATATTTATAAAATTATAATCATTAATTATTCTTGTAATAATCAATATCATAATCAAATCCTGGATCCTTGTAATGAAATACACAATTTCCGTACGTACAAAAGACAAATTCAATATCTACTAATACTCATCGAGTCTACAAATACATACTCTAAACCTTTCTCCATTGCGTAGTGATATTTGGTGGACGGTGTATTTACTAATATTCTGTAAAAATCAAAACCACAACGAAAACCTTATCTTAATGTAAACATATATACGTTCAGGGAAATCAATTCACGTAATTGGTTGTTTCTTTTGGCTGTTTATTTTTTGTGGTGCTAAGATTATTATTTCACTACGTAAAGTAAAACGACTGACTATAGAGTTTTTAAGAAATTTTTACATTGTTCGTTGAAAAATTTAACAATACTGGAGTAAAGTCACCGACCATATACATCACTTCCAAAAGGTACTGCGTTCAGTATTTCTATGTTTGAGTTTTTCCAGTGTCTAAAGAGAAAAATATACAGAGGGTTATTTATATAGCACAATTTACTTTTTCCATTCAAACTTCAAAAAATGCCAACGAGGCTGAGAAATTTAGATGTATGCGCCGGCGGACACTACAAACTAGAATTTAAATATACACACTTAACTTTTACTTAGCAAATTCAAAATATAATTTTTTTTAAAATAATTTATTTGAAATAATACTTGTAATATTTACTTCTAATTAAACTTGATTCTATCCTCCAATTTTTTTCTTTTTTAAACTTATTATAAAACCAGTAACCATTAGATTTGTTCGCCGCGCAATTTCTGTGCAAAAATTTTAGTTCTAAAGTAATGTGCTTGATGGCAGTAGTACCAAACGACGTTATGTCACTCTTATACCCTAGCAACCAGACTTACTTAGCATGTTCGGGAGAAATAGTTGTAAACGAGTGCCATGCGTTTAAACACAAAATGTTATGATAAGGCGGCAAAATGATAGGCTACTTTGACACAATTATAAAAAATTTTCAAATTAGTACAACTATGTTGTTCAATAGTTAGAAAATTATTTCTGCAAGGTTTTTGGATTGCAAATTATGTTTTGGCATATTGTGTGTTCAACGAAAATGTGTTTTCTCTGATTCAGTGTAAGAAGAAAAGAGTAAGTATAGAATGAATACGAGAGATAATTGTTGAATTTGTGGTTGTTGCCAACTGGTCTCAGATTGAAACTAAACCAGCTTTTACAATTTTCAAACGGAAGAGTTCTGAACAGGGTTGGAACAGCCGGATGAAATTGACCGGATGATCTGGACGATCTGGTTGTCATCCGGACGATCTGGACGATTAAAAATTGCGTCCAGTGGACGATCTGGACGACAAAATTTTCATTAAATAATTGANTACAATTTTCAAACGGAAGAGTTCTGAACAGGGTTACAACAGCCGGATGAAATTGACCGGATGATCTGGACGATTAAAAATTGCGTCCAGTGGACGATCTGGACGACAAAATTTTCATTAAATAATTGAGTATAGCTTCAATAAATTAGAGTACTTAAGTTTGTTTTCATAGCACAATGCCAAATTTCACTGCGGTCGAATTATAAAGGTGGCAAAGTGATTGCGCTTAAAATGTTTTAAAATGGTGTTCGGGTCTATCGGATTCCAAAAAATATAACAAAAATTAATTTTTTTTAAATTCTATTTAAAATACTAACAATGAATTATTTATTATTCCGTTTAGTAAATTATTATGTACGGTCATTATGGTCCATGTCAAACTGTTTCCGAAATACTTTTAAATTGTTATTTTCAGATTAGCTAACTGGAAATTACTTCGTCCATATTCACTGGGATACCCTAGTTAAATTTGAATTTATAAGTAAGGATGTAAGGAAAGGATTAGGAAAATGTATAATAACTGTGAAAAATTGAGACAATTGACCTCTGCGCATGTATTTGTGGCGTTTTAGATAAAAATCGTCCAGATCATCCAGATCGTCCAGACCGGACAGTTAAGCTAGTCAGCCGGACAAATGTTTTCGTCCGGCTTAATGGCTAACCGTGGTTCTGAAGATACTTTTCTCAAATAAAACTCAAGCGTATGTACGGAAAAGTGAAAGTCGTTGTTTAGAGAAATTTTTCAATGTAACTTTACTGGGGTGAACACATGGGAGAATTACGATATTTCAGGAAAATTTCAAGACTATCAAACAAATGTATCCTGCGGTGTATGATATAAACTTTGAATTCGATTATTATTGTCCAAGGTAAGCTAATGTCTTGGATAAGGTCGGAAGATGTATATTTCGTTAATCTAAAGGTGCACTTAAGGGACCGCCCGCAAACCCATTTCATAAATGGACACTATTTCTAATTCTCACTTTGTTTTTGCAATTTTTTTAACTGCTTCAATAGACCAAAAATAGAGTCCAATTATGGACTCAATGAGTCAATGACTCTATTTTTTTTTTTCAAAATTTATTAAAAATTCAAAAAATATATTTTTGAAAAACTAAAAATAAAGCACATGGGAAATCCGATTAGGTACACTCATACAAAACTTAATCGACGTCTGTCAAAAAACGAAAAAGTTGACAAACCCTTTTTCAATTTCAACACTATTTACTTGTCCCTTTTTTCCCCATCATTTTGAAATTTTTTAAATTATATTTTCTGACTCCACATCCTTTTTGGAATACTCAAGGTGAAGTTTGTATAAAAAGCTAAAAGACCAATGTCTGCATTGTTTGATTATAACTTCTTCATCTGAGATAAGCCGAATGGAACCTTAATTCTAATCCAATCGATTGTTGAGCTCTCGAACAATTTTTCGTAACACGAAACAGTATTTAGAAGTTGTATTTTTAGTTTCGCTGTTTGTGGAAACAGCGGATGGAATTTTAGGTTTAAATGCACTTCTTGTTTAAAGCATAAGTCGTTAATGCTAGTAACATCATACAGATTTCGTAGTTTTTGTTTCAATGGGTCTTTATATTCTTCCACACGATTACCTCCAGAGAAATTTTTATACTAGGCAATGGTAATTGTGTAATCCAATAATGTTACAAAGGCAAAGGGAGAAACCAAGTTGGTATAGCTTTCTATTCTGGTTTTAAATTCAAGAAGAGTCTTTGTATAAACAATCGAAAAGTCAAGAACATGATTAATTCCAAATAAGAATAAATTGAATATTATAAAGCTTAATATTTTTTGACCACCTGCATTGGTCTTTTCCAAAATTCGCTACAAACTGAATCTTAAAATTCTTCTTAGCTTCTAGTTCTTTGCGACATAATTAAAGTAGTGAACATTTCATGCGATTTATAGTGATAGGGATTTGATGTGATGTTTCAACTTTATACTGCTTGTAAATGCTTTCTACTGCTACTGCAGATCTTATAAACTCAATTTCCAAATCATTACTTAACAGTCACTTTTGAGTTTGATTCACGGTTTGAAACTGTTGGAAGAAAGGTGACCTTTCTCCACTTTCCATTGCGTACTTCTCTTGCACTGCCTAGACGACCGGTGCCCTATTGAGGCGCCTGAAGTCTGGTTCCCATGCCTTACAAAATCTAGCGTAGAACTGTCTCCCCATCCCTCGTTCCGTCAACATCTCTCCGAAGACAGTTTATTAGGAATTCCATTTTTCCAATTTAAGTTCCGTGATTATTTGACCTCTGACCAAACCCTGCCCTAGTCAATTCCCCGTACCACTTCCCATACCCAATCCCCACCATCCCCAGTTCCCTCTAACAAAACATTTGATAATGTTCAATATTATAATGTGATAGATGAGGTTGTAGTGAAGCGCCAGGGTTGAATTGTACACTGCAGAAACTACAAAATCTATCACATAAGTGTTTAGCGGTTGTCTCATCTTTAGAGTCACTGCTGACATACCTCTTCTCATCTGAATCATATAAATCTGACTCNTTTAAAATGGTGTTCGGGTCTATCGGATTCCAAAAAATATAACAAAAATTAATTTTTTTTAAATTCTATTTAAAATACTAACAATGAATTATTTACTATTCCGTTTAGTAAATTATTATGTACGGTCATTATGGTTCATGTCAAACTGTTTCCGAAATACTTTTAAATTGTTATTTTCAGATTAGCTAACTGGAAATTACTTCGTCCATATTCACTGGGATAACCTAGTTAAATTTGAATTTATAAGTAAGGATGTAAGGAAAGGATTAGGAAAATGTATAATAACTGTGAAAAATTGAGACAATTGACCTCTGCGCATGTATTTGTGGCGTTTTAGATAAAAATCGTCCAGATCATCCAGATCGTCCAGACCGGACAGTTAAGCTAGTCAGCCGGACAAATGTTTTCGTCCGGCTAAATGGCTAACCGTGGTTCTTAAGATACTTTTCTCAAATAAAACTCAAGCGTATGTACGGAAAAGTGAAAGTCATTGTTTAGAGAAATTTTTCAATGTAACTTTACTGGGGTGAACACATGGGAGAATTACGATATTTCAAGACTATCAAACAAATGTATCCTGCGGTGTATGATATAAACTTTGAATTCGATTATTATTGTCCATGGTAAGTTAATGTCTTGGGTAAGGTCGGAAGATGTGATATATTTCGTTAATCTAAAGGTGCACTTGCGCCACAAGGGACCGCCCGCAAACCCATTTCATAAATGGACACTATTTCTAATTCTCACTTTGTTTTTGCAATTTTTTTTAACTGCTTCAATAGACCAAAAATAGAGTCCAATTATGGACTCAATGAGTCAATGACTCTATTTTTCTTCAAAATTTATTAAAAATTCAAAAAATATATTTTTGAAAAACTAAAAATAAACCACATGGGAAATTCGATTAGGTACACTCATACAAAACTTAATCGACGTCTGTCGAAAAACGAAAAAGTTGACAAACCCTTTTTCAATTTCAACACTATTTACTTGTCCCTTTTTTCCCCATCATTTTAAAAATTTTTAAATTATATTTTCTGACTCCACATCCTTTTTGGAATACTCAAGGTGAAGTTTGTATAAAAAGCTAAAAGACCAATGTCTGGATTGTTTGATTATAACTTCTTCATCTGAGATAAGCCGAATGGAAGCTTAATTCTAATCCAATCGACTGTTGAGCTGTCAAACAATTTTTCGTAACACGAAACAGTATTTAGAAGTTGTATTTTTAGTTTCGCTGTTTGTGGAAACAGCGGATGGAATTTTAGATTTAAACGCACTTCTTGTTTAAAGCATAAGTGGTTAATGCTAGTAACATCATGCAGATTTCGTAGTTTTTGTTTCAATGGGTCTTTATATTCTTCCACACGATTACCTCCAGAGAAATTTTTATACTAGGCAATGGCAATTGTGTAATCCAATAATGTTACAAAGGCAAAGGGAGAAACCAAGTTGGTATAGCTTTCTATTCTGGTTTTAAATTGAAGAAGAGTCTTTGTATAAACAATCGAAAAGTCAAGAACATGATTAATTCCAAATAAGAATAAATTGAATATTATAAAACTTAATATTTTTTGACCATCTGCATTGGTCTTTTCCAAAATTCGCTACAAACTGAATCTTAAAATTCTTCTTAGCTTCTAGTTCTTTGCGACATAATTAAAGTAGTGAACATTTCATGCGATTTATAGTGATAGGGATTTGATGTGATGTATCAACTTTATACTGCTTGTAAATGCTTTCTACTACTACTGCAGATCTTATAAACTCAATTTCCAAATCATTACTTAACAGTCACTTTTGAGTTTGATTCACGGTTTGNGCTACTGCAGATCTTATAAACTCAATTTCCAAATCATTACTTAACAGTCACTTTTGAGTTTGATTCACGGTTTGAAACTGTTGGAAGAAAGGTGACCTTTCTCCACTTTCCATTGCGTACTTCTCTTGCACTGCCTAGACGACCGGTGCCCTATTGAGGCGCCTGAAGTCTGGTTCCCATGCCTTACAAAATCTAGCGTAGAACTGTCTCCCCATCCCTCGTTCCGTCAACATCTCTCCGAAGACAGTTTATTAGGAATTCCATTTTTCCAATTTAAGTTCCGTGATTATTTGACCTCTGACCAAACCCTGCCCTAGTCAATTCCCCGTACCACTTCCCATACCCAATCCCCACCATCCCCAGTTCCCTCTAACAAAACATTTGATAATGTTCAATATTATAATGTGATAGATGAGGTTGTAGTGAAGCGCCAGGGTTGAATTTTACACTGCAGAAACTACAAAATCTATCACATAAGTGTTTAGCGGTTGTCTCATCTTTAGAGTCACTGCTGACATACCTCTTCTCATCTGAATCATATAAATCTGACTCATCCAAGGTTGACAAGTCTACCACTCTCGTATTCATTCTGCTACTTAAGTTGGCTGGAATCTACTTAAAAAATTATAATTAAATAAGACAAATTGTGGAAGATCAGACCGCAGAAAAAAATGTTTTGAAAATTATTTATATTAATAATAGTAATAACTTTTGTAGAGGCCTTTTTGTGTCTTAATATGTGAAAAAAAATTAAAAAACTTGGGAAAATGTAAAGTGTGAGGGGCACCAACCTGTAAATTTAGCTAGGCAGGTTAAATTTTGGGCAGTATTTAATCTTTCTTAGCTATTATTTTGATTATCGGGCATAAAGTGTAAAGTTAGAGGGGCACAAACCTGTAAATTTAGCTGGGTAGGTTAAATATTTGGCAGTATTTAATCTTTCTTAGCTAGTATTTTGATTACCAGGCATAAAGTGTAAAGTGTGAGGGACACCAACCTGTAAATTTAGCTGGGTAGGTTGAATATTGGGCAGTATTTAATCTTTCTTAGCTGGTATGCATTTATTTTATTTAAGATTATTTAAAAATAAAATTATTATTAGATTTGAACTGCTATTGAGTATTTTCAAGAAACTTTATTTTATTAATTTAAATAATTAAGCTGTGAAGATCTTATTATTAATTAGGNTATTAGATTTGAACTGCTATTGAGTATTTTCAAGAAACTTTATTTTATTAATTTAAATAATTAAGCTGTGAAGATGTTATTTTTAATTAGGGTTGAGATAATAGGATTAATGATAAGATAAAGAAAATAAAGGATATTCATAAGTTGCCCTACTGAAATACACGGGTTAGCTCCGATTAAGATTAAGGTTACTGTAAGATATAGCTAGAATAAAAATTATATAAATCATAATCACTGAATTAAATATAACCCAAGATATTGGACAGCTGAGAGTAGATTTGTAATAACTGTAGCTCTTCAAAATGATATTTGTCCTCATGGTAAAACATAACCTATTAATGCTGCTCCTATTGCTATAAATATTATTAATACACCGATATTTCATGTATTTATATATTTCAAAGAGGAATAATAGATACCGCGGCCAATATGAAGGTATAGGGAAATAAAAATATAGAAGCTCCATTAGCATGAAGTGAACGAATAAGCCATCCAGTATTAAAATCACGTGTATTATGAACTACATTGTTAAATGCAAGATTGATATCATTAGAATAATGTATAGCTAGGAATAACCCAGTAATAATTTGTGCAATTAAGCAAACCCTCAAAAAAGAACCTAAATTTCATCAACTAGATAAATTAATAGGAGTAGGTAAATCAACTAGTCTATTATTTATAATTTTCAAAAAGGCGTGCTTTTTACGTGTTGCCATTTATTAATTAATAGGGCGAAGGGTTTTACGAAGACGTCCTGCATTTACCCACTAGCAACCGCGGAGAAAAAAGTTTTGTTACATTATGTCATTGAGAAAGCGAAGTATTGCAAATGCCTACGTATACTGTAACATGTGTAGACAGTGACACACCANAGTAGGTAAATCAACTAGTCTATTATTTATAATTTTCAAAAAGGCGTGCTTTTTACGTGTTGCCATTTATTAATTAATAGGGCGAAGGGTTTTACGAAGACGTCTTGCATTTACCCACTAACAACCGCGGAGAAAAAAAGTTTTGTTACATTATGTCATTGAGAAAGAGAAGTATTGCAAATGTCTACGTATACTGTAACATGTGTAGACAGTGACACACCGTCACTGTTAATTTGAGTTATGAGTTAATTTCGATTAACCCGTTCTACGGTAGGGTACATACTACTAACACTGTCGCAAATAGTATAGTGGGATGCATGTCAAATTCCGGTTTGGTTAGCAAAAATGTTCTTTCTGCTAATAAAGTACCTAGTACTTACAACAAATAAATTGTTTCTTTACAATTGAGTTTGATTTTGAATTTGCGTTTATTTTTTAGCCAATTGCTATAAGTGTTTATAACTTCACAGACTTGGAAATTTACGTTAAAACCGATGAGATATTATTGTTTGTATCATTTGTTCATGGAAGTGAGCCAATCGCTGGAAGACGTCCGTGCCCTACATAGGTGTTTGGGTATTGGTTGTCTGGAATATCACCGCAGTTACCAAGAGTGGAAGCAACCTAATAAAATTAGTTAATAAGTTAAATTTGAAGGAAATATTAAGTCTTCGTAAAATTATTTTTTAAATTTTGTGTATGCAGTATGTTTAGCACCGCTGGAGAGAAGCTCAGTAACTTTTGTGAAGCCAGGGCCTGGGTGAGCGCTAAGGATAAGGACGAAAGCTCCGGCAACGTTTAGGGAAGCCATTCCGCTTAAGGTGGCGTAAGCTCCATTATTCGTATTGTAGACAGAACGAACGTCAGATCCTGCTGCGGCTATGTCTGTAGAATAAGTATAATTTAGTTATTCAGTTATTAAACTCGCTCACGAAACTAAATGGTGAAAGCTGTACCAGGCTTGATTTGTGCATAGATGGGCCAACACTGCTGAAGTATGAAAGTTTTTCATCTTCTGTGGTTGAACCGACTCCAATGACCTTGGTAATGCCAGAATATGCTGAAGATCCTACGCTGCTACAACGCTGTCCAGAGTTTTCGTTTGACAAGATAGGAATGATTGCGGCGGCATTCCTAGTTGCAACAATGTCGTCATATAAGCTTTGTCCCCTACCACCACCCCTATACAAATCAAACAAGTTGTAATACTAGAAGGATACAAAATCAATGCATTCAATTTCATAATCACATGCCAGTTGNGCTATGTCTGTAGAATAAGTATAATTTAGTTATTCAGTTATTAAACTCGCTCACGAAACTAAATGGTGAAAGCTTTACCAGGCTTGATTTGTGCATAGATGGGCCAACACTGCTGAAGTATGAAAGTGTTTCATCTTCTGTGGTTGAACCGACTCCAATGACCTTGGTAATGCCAGAATATGCTGGAGATCCTACGCTGCTACAACGCTGTCCAGAGTTTCCGTTTGACAAGATAGGAATGATTGCGGCGGCATTCCTAGTTGCAACAATGTCGTCATATAACCTTTGTCCCCTACCACCACCCCTAGNCATTCCTAGTTGCAACAATGTCGTCATATAACCTTTGTCCCCTACCACCACCCCTAGACAAATCAAACAAGTTGTAATACTAGAAGGATACAAAATCAATGCATTCAATTTCATAATCACATGCCAGTTGTTGGAGACAACTCTTGGGGCTTTCGTGAAGTCAGCATTGCTTCCATCTGGAAGTGTTAGGCAAGGCATAAAATCTCCACAGGCAAGCAAAGCTGCTAAGGTACAGCTGGATGTAGCACAATTACGATGTGCGGACCAGGAAGCGTCTATTGGATTTAAAATTTTTTAATGATTCAATGCGCATGACAAAATTTGTTATTCTGATGCGATCAGAAAATGCCTTACCAGGGTCAACACCTATACAGTTCTTTCCAACGCTGGATCCCATGATGTTTTTTTCCGTGACGGTTTTGGTCATCGGGAGTTTTAGTACTGAAGTTAAGGGTGGAAGCAACCATAGTTTCCTGCAAAGTTATCCTTCAAATTCTGATGGGTATAGCTAACACCTGTATCAATGTTTGCAACAAGGACTCCTTTTCTTAGAAGATTAAAAAACAAGTTGATAGCTCCTCGGATCGATAATTAAATGATTTTGACAAACTAGGCCATCAATTTTTAGTTACTGATGTTTCCTTTGGCCCAACACTCGGGTGCTCCAATTGTTTTTACTCGCCATTCCTTTTTGGCGATTCTCTGAAAATTTTTTAGGGCAGCTGGTTGTTCCAATGGGACGCTAAATTCTTCAAATACTTTGAGGATTTCGGGCCTGGCAGCCAAGTTTGCGAGGAGTTGAGCATCAACATTGTTAACCAAAACCTGGTTTGGTCTGGATTGTAACGTGTTTGGTAGCCAAAAACTCAAGTATGGACTCTTGAGAGGCAGTGGCGTGTTGCTTGAGATGCACCCAATGTGATCAGTCTGTTCTCGTGTGGCAAATGACAAATTGTTGATCTTGGATAACACTTGGTCTAGCTTTGAGAGTAACGGATACATAGACTGAGCCATTTGTCCTTAGCGAGTGCTTGAGAAATGGAAAAATGTGGGCAGGCGTTGAAATAACTTGGAAAGCAATGGCAACTGCTAATACTAATGCTACTTTGAGCGTGGTGGTGGTGTTAATTTGACGATTTGTGAAAGCTAACTATGTGAATAGTTGTTCAAGATGTAAATAGATGAAAGTTTGAATACTTTTTGAAACTTTACAATGTATCTCTTAAATGACTGCTGCAATATGGCAACAATGCACTTTTGCCTGGTGTGTCATACTTGACCGACGCCAATTTTCTAAGTATTATACCCGGAGGCGTATAATATAATAATATAATAATATAATAATATAATATAATATAATATAATATAATATAATATAATATAATATAATATAATATAATATAATATAATATAATATATAATATATAATATATAATACATAATATATAATATATATATAACATAATATACAATATTATAATAATATATAATGTATAATATATACATATAATATAATATATAATATATATATATAATAATATATATATAATATATATAATATATATATATAATAATATATATAATATATATAATATAATATATAATATAATATAGTATAATATAATATAATATAATATAATAATATAATATAATCCAATAGCCGTAGGCTATTAGACGTTGTTGGTTTCATTGTTTCCTTCAAGCATTTGTATAAGTATGATGTGAGAAAAACGACCAAAATTGAAAACTATAGTATGAATGTTGATAATTTCATTTTTTTGTTATATATACTGTTACTGATTAAGATTTGAATCCAACCTTTTGCAATGTTGCTAAATTTTTCTGTTAGTACACACTGTTATACCCTAACCTAACCTAACTTGAATAGTGACATTTGTCAACGGCGACAAATTTCGCAATATTGACATTTGTCACTGGTGATATTTGCTATTGATGACATTTGTCAACGGCGATATGTGTCGCAATATTGACATTTGTCAATGATGACGTTTGCCATTGGTAACATTTCTCAATGCTGACATTTGTCAATGGTGAAATTTGGCAATGGTGAAATTTGACATTGGTGACATTTGTCAATGGGAACATATGTCAATGCTGACATTTGCCAATGGTGACATTTGTCAACGGTGACATTTGTCAATGGTGATATTTGTCAATGGTGACATTTGTCATTGGTTACATTTGTCGATGAACCCTAACAACCTAACAACAACATCATTTATTTGAACAAATGAAATTTATTATAACCCACGAAAGGGCTGCGGGAAGACACGGGAACGCTGCGAGAACCCACGGGAGAGTTGCGGGAAAATTCGTGAGGGATGCGGGACTCCAGGGGAGGGCTGTAAGAAAACTAGAAAGGGCTGCGGGAACCGACAGAAGGGATGCGGGAAGACTATGGAAGGGTGCGAATACCCACGGGAGGGTCATGGGAACCAACGGGAGGAATGTGGGAAGACTCGGGAGGGCTGCGGGGAGAATAGGAAATAAGAATAGAATCATGAAGAAGATGAATATTTGGCAACTACGCATAGCCTGTCACTTTTGACACACAGAGGAATTGTGTGTCAAATTTGACATACAGGTAAAATCTGATGTAACGAGCACGTATAATGTTATCCTTATGGACGAAACTTTTTCAGTTTATATCAAGGCCGGCATCGCTTATACTTTCTTGGTTAAGATTGGAAATAAAAAAAAGCATTCAAAGTGATCGAAACAAAAAATTCCGAAGGTAGGCCGTATTCAAAATATTTTTTTAGAATTAATCATTTTTAATTGTGTCAAAAATGACACACTTGACAGGAATGCGAGAAATATATGAAATAGTGGTAGGGTAATCTAATTGTCAATTTGCTATGAATAGTCAAGTACTCAATCAATTGAGGTTATCAATAATATTGATCCATATCTTGATTGAAAACAGGTAATTTTTAAGCCTAAATTTGGCAGCTATTAGTAAAATATATTTGTGGATGGCAATAATGACCAACAAAATCAATATATTATAAAAATATTAGTTTATTATGAACCTGATACATTTATTTTGGCTTTTTTTCTAACTTTACATTAAGTTAAACTGATAGGAGAATTTACATAATTATTCGCACATAGTCGTTGTAATGAAGCCTCTTTCAAGGCAATCATTTAATGTATTTATCTAATTGAGAATTCCAAAAATTTTATATTTTTTCAAAAATTATTCCTAAATCCCCTAATGAAACAATAATAATCAATTACGTTAACTAGTTACATAGATATCCGAAGGTTGATCATGACCAAAGTATCATCGACCAAAGTAAACAAGTTTTCCAAAAATTTCAATCAATCTAAAAATTACAAATTGACGTACTTGTTGAAGTTTAATAGACTAGATTTGATGTCTGAACAAATCCATCGGTACATTAACAGTAAGTTTCAATATTGTCACCATCGGTATTTATGCAAGACAAATTTTCTACACATGCTAAATCGCCATTTTGATTATAAGGATGAGCTGCGGCAATGACACTCGTGGNAGACAAATTTTCTACACATGCTAAATCGCCATTTTGATTATAAGGATGAGCTGCGGCAATGACACTCGTGGAGTCGTCCGGACTTATTGCTAACCCCTGATACAAAAGCTAAAAAAGTTTCTAACAATTTTATAGAAGTATTAATTCCTGTACAGTTTCTTAGTATAATTTAATTCTATCTACTCTAAATTCAATTAAGTTTCCTTTAATTAGATATTTTAATCAAAATATTATAAACTATATAAATTTCTCAATGTAAACGATACTCTTAGTCAAGATCTATTCTGCCTTCAAGGCCTCCTTTTTCGGCAGGCCTACTTTGTTACGACTTATCTCATATTAACCATCTCTATTATTTAAAAGAAAACTACACAAATTTCATCAAGAAAGTATTACAACAGCATTACAAAAACTTTAATTTGGTGATGAGACTGACGCTATAATCGCCAAATGTTCCATTCATTTGATGCCTTAACCATTCAGTTTTTAAGAAAATCTTAGACAAGGATCTATAATAGATGTAAATATTTAAACATCCAAAATAATTTGAGAATTAAAATTTACCTATACAAAAACTTATTCATCTGAAATTTTTTGCAAGTAACGTCTCCATACTTGCCTTGAAACATTTTAATGACCTAAAAAAATANCTTATTCATCTGAAATTTTTTGCAAGTAACGTCTCCATACTTGCCTTGAAACATTTTAATGACCTAAAAAAATATAGAATCAGTTTTGCACTAGAAAAAATTTTCTACAATCTAGGGTCCATACAGACTTTGTTTAAAGCTTAGCTTCTTAGAGTATATTCATGTAAGTTCTTGGCAAAGGAAATTTTAAAGGAGATGTTATGGCACCATGTGTACGAAAACTATGAGTTTCCCATTAAAATTGCTTTTATTATTAGTAATTTAATTATTATTAGTAATTAGTATGATTAGTAGTAACTTAAATTATAAATTCTAATTTGCTGAAATAAAAAAATTATTTTTCCTAACTCAAGAGGTNAATTATAAATTCTAATTTGCTGAAATAAAAAAATTATTTTTCCTAACTCAAGAGGTTGACGAATGTTGGCAGATTTGGCAATAGCCTTCAGTCTAAATATAATACGCCACCACCACATACAAAAATGGCTAATTAGTTTCATAAATTGACAAGTAAGATTTCTGAATTTTTCCTCTACTAATAATGCTTTTTGCATTTGTGTCCCTCGCTGCACCATATAATTAAGTTCAACTCCAATTTTTTGATTTCGCAAAAAAANTGCTTTTTGCATTTGTGTCCCTCGCTGCACCATATAATTAAGTTCAACTCCAATTTTTTGATTTCGCAAAAAAATTAAATTCAACTGTGAATTAATTCAATATATTATGTCACATTAAACATTGTTTGATTTATTGGATAATCTAGTTACTATCAATAATTTAACGACACATTGGATCTGCTGTTAGCGGAGACTAAGGGTGTCTCTAAGGTGTATCTTGTTCAAACTGTCCAATACGAAAGAATTTAATTTTTCTTCCGTTCAATGGCTGCCTACTACGAAAATTGAAGGAAGATAGTCCCTGCTCGTTCCTGACTTTTCGGAATATATTCATCTGTAAGTTATCAAAAATATATTTATTAGAGTCCTTGTTAATAAATGTGTAGTGTATCTCTTCTTAAACTTAATATTAGAGCTTGGTCGAACAGATTTGTAAGTTTCATATTTTGAATCGTAATTTATTTTTAACATCTTATTCAAATATGCGTCTAGAATAAAAATATTCCTGACAAGGAACAAGATTATCATTTGAATCCAATGAACATTTGAAATCTGATGTTTGGAGCTACTTCAAGGTAATAAAAATAGACAGCAAGCCTGGTGTTTATGTAAAATGTAATGAGTGCGCTTCAGTGTCCAAGTGGACAACGACTTTAAGGGCAAGATCATTGAAATGTCATTTTCCATTCCCCAATAAAATAAAATCCTCAATTAACGAACCAAATCCGTCCGCCTGCTCGANATTGAAATGTCATTTTCCATTCCCCAATAAAATAAAATCCTCAATTAACGAACCAAATCCGTCCGCCTGCTCGACGTCTCTCCTATTTTTGGGAAGGTTTGTTTCAAAGTCGATTTCATTGGATTCACAAGAGAAAATAAGGATATTGTATTGGGACTCGCAAAAAACCTTCGTCCTATTAGATCAGTAGAAGATGTTCAACATATTGCTCAAGCTTTGGTAAATTTTGGAGCACAGTACGGTAATGTTAATATCGTGAGCAGTGTTCGGCATCCCATCTTTCCCATCCTGGATGGGGATGGGAAAGGTGGGATTTGGATGGGGATGGGCGATAAATTTCCGGGATGGGGATGGGGATAAAAATATTTCTTAGGACGATGGGGATGGGAGAAAATGGGGAGATAGGATTTCTCTCAAAGGATGGGGATGGAAATAGTTGTTAGAGAGATGGGGAAGGGAAAGGATGGGGAGATGAAACTTCTTCCAAAAGATGGGGGAGAGGAGAGGATCGGCATTGTAATAGTTTTTACAAAGATGGGCAATGGAAGGGAAAAGTTTAATCTCAACTAAACTGAAATGCATTGAATGGTTGCCCAACAAACACTAATCGCAAGTATTGTGTGTTGTGTGAAGCCTTCTCATTAAGTAAAGCACTAATTCTCTGTTGGTCTTTCTTAGTTAATTAAATTACGCAACTCGATCCTCCTAAGTTAGGAGTAGTGTTGCGCATGGCTCAATGGCTCTGGCTCTGTCTCGAGCTGGCTCACAAAAATTCTTGAGCCGGAGCCATTGCATGGCTCTGGCTCATGTAGTAATTTTGAGGCAGAGCCATGGCTCATGAGCCAGCTCAACGATATTTGTGAGCCATGGCTCAATGGCTCAACTTTTCCCCTAAATTCTTCCACTTTTCCCCTAATTTCTCATTTTTTTCTCTTCCAAAGCATCATTTTTTTTTTAATTTTCGGAATTTTTGGTCACTGAAAGTCAATTTCCCTTTAGCCAGTTCATAATTATGATTTGTGTTGGCTTATCCTCACTAGGTCATTCTAACTTTTAGCAAAATGTGCATATTAACGGAAAAAAATAATTTATATTGAGCCATGCGCCATGGCTCTTGCTCATCAGCCAGCTCAACAAAAGTGCGGAACCAGAGCCATGGCTCACCGCTCGTGTGAGCCATGGCTTATTGAGCCATTGGCTCTGGCTCACGCCAAAAGCTGAGCCATTCGGAAAACTAGTTAGGAGCAGTGTTCTGCATTACATCTTTCCCATCCTGGATGGGGATGGAAAAGATGGGATTTGGATGGCGATGGGCGATAAATTTCCGGGATGGGGATGAGGAGAGGAGAGGATGGGAATAAAAATATTTCTTAGGAAGATGAGGAAAAGAGAGGATGGGGAGAGAGAATTTCTCTCAAAAGATGGGGAGAGGAGAGGATGGGATAACGCCGTTTTGTTAGATGGATGGGGAAGGGAGATGATGGGGAAAGGAAATTTTTACAAAAAGATGGGGAGACGAAGGGATGGGGAAAATTGGTGCCGAACACTGATCGTGAGAGGCAGAATTTGTGGTACACTTTTTTTTGTTGGTTTTCAGTCTTCCTTGGATTTTTGTTACGAATCCATCGCTTCCCTCGTAGAATATCCCTATCCACCTCACTGCCAATCCATATTACTCTTGCCAAGGCTCATCCATGAATGACGCCAGCAAAAAAACATATTTTCCAAAATTATCATATCCACTAACCCTAAATTAAAATTTTGTTTGTCACCGTAATATTTTGACAAACAAACCTTTTTTTTTAAATTATTATAAATCAATTATACCCTAAATGCTTATATAATAATTTGTATAATAATAGCAAACCAATTTTTTCCTTGTTTGCTGTCAAAATTCATAATATCAAGGTGCTTGATATATTTATATATTCGTTCCAGAAATAAAAAATTTCAAAAATTTATTTCAATGTTTAACTGAGAAGCTGTTAGGAAACTCTTAGTACCACTCACTTTAAACTCCGAAAATGTCAAAATAAAGTAGTACTGCTAATTTTATTGTATATAGAAAAAAAAAACTATTTTGCTTAAAAATTTTTTAATCTAAGTCATGAATGAGTCAAGCTTTAGGAGTGGTTGAAGAAGAGTCACTGAGTCATGTCACTGAGTCATGTCATTGAGTCATTTAAAATTTATGACTGACTAGGTGTGAAAATATAAGTCAGTGAGTCATGACACTGACTCTGAGTCATCCGACTCTTACTCTCAGAATAAACTGGAAGTCATTCGGTATTATACACACGACCTTATTAATGCACCTAGTATGACCAATTTGATGGCGTAATATATGGATGAGTCCAAACAGAGTTAGTTTCCTGCACTATTTTCCTTACTAACAAGCCAAATTTTTCTGAAAATAATTTTTTTTTATAAAATAAGTATTTTTATAAAATTCGAAATTCAAATTTTGTTCAATTTGCGGGAAAGATGCCCAACTCAAGGTTCGAAGTCGGATTTAAATCGATAATGATTGTTTGAATTTTTTGTTTCATATAACATGGCGAAATTGAAGCGATGTTGCAACGCTGGCGTTTATGAAATCTAATGTTTTGAATGAACTATTTTTGTTTTTGACAGTCAAAATATGTGTACCCAATCAATCGAATTTAAATTTAAAAAATCGGATTTTTTGGATTTTTATATACCCTCCAACCAGAGTTGTTGGGACGACTGGAAGTTACTTTTGACCACGGTTAGCCATTTAGCCGGACGAAAACATTTGTCCGGCTGACTAGCTTAACTGTCCGGTCTGGACGATCTGGATGATCTGGATGAACTGGACGATTTTTATCGAAAACGCCACAAATACATGCGCAGAGGTCAATTGTCTCAATTTTTCAAAGTTATTATACATTTTCCTAATCTTTTCCTTACCTCCTTATAAATTCAAATTTAACTAGGTTATCCCAGTGAATATGGACGAAGTAATTTACAGTATAGTTAGCTAATCTGAAAATAACAATTTAAAAGTATTTCGGAAACAGTTTGACATGGACCATAATGACTGTACATAATAATTTACTAAACGGAATAATAAATAATTTTTTGTTAGTATTTTAAATAGAATTTAAAAAATGTAATTTTTGTTATAGTTTTTGGAATCCGTTAGACCGATAGACCCGTACACTAATTTCAAACATTTTAAGCGCAATCATATTGCCGCCTTTGTAATTCGACAGCAGTGAAATTGGGCATTGTGCTATCAAAACAAACTTAAGTTAATCTAATTTATTGAAGCTATACTCTATTTAATGAAAATTTTGTCGTCCAGATCGTTCACTGGACGCAATTTTTAATCGTCCAGATCGTCCGGACGACAACCAGATCGTCCAGATCATCCGGTCAATTTCGTCCGGCTGTTCTAACCCTGCTTTTGACCCATGCTATTTGCTGGAGAAAGCGTTGTCCCAAAAATTATTAATAAAAGTAAACTCCATAAACCATTTTTTTTAAAATAATACTGTTTACATGTTTCAGAAAGATTATGCGAAAGTAGAGAGGAGAACTTTTTTAATTTTTAAAATTATAATTTCGGAACATTCTTTTGGCATAATGTACATGAGAACTTAAGTTTACCAAACTCCCAGACGAATGTTCCGAAATCACAATTTTCAAAAAATCGTAACTTTTTTTCTAGAGACATGATTAAAAAAAATTCTCCTCTCTACTTTCGCATAATCTTTCTTAAACATGTAAACAGTATTATCTAAAAAAATTTGGTTTTTAGAGTTTAATTGACAATAATTTTTGGGATAACGCTTTCTCCAGAAAATAGCATGGGTCAAAAGTAACTTCCATTCGTTCCAAAAGCACTGGTTGGGCTATATAGTTCGAATTTTTTTTAAGCTCTTATCAATAAATTTCAGAGGAATATGCCATAATCCGCATGTTTTCATCACATTCTTTGGCGCATTTATGCCCAAAATAAGGAACGACAAAAGTAACTCCGACCGTCAACCACGCGTAACTTTCACTTGTCTATGGAAAAGTACATTTTGTAATGTTTAAAGCTTAAATCTCCGGAATTAATTCTGTAAATTTATTTTTGCCAGTTTCTAATGAAAATTGTCATGCCCAGCTGTGCTTGCTCACCCAAAGTGGTTGGCAAGAAATATAACCATGTCTTTCACATTTCGAATTTGGAGGTCAGAAAGCGAGGAATTTGAGAATATCACAGACAAAAAAGTGTACCACAAATTCTGCCTCTCAAGATATCAAATCTGTCATTTATATTCGAACAACATTAAAATCAAAAATGCTTCCCAGAATCGTTGCAGAGTTAAACTTCAAAATCATAGAATCCATACAGAAGTCGCCATCGTTTCCAAAATTTTCATTTTCAATTTACATGTGGTCTGAAGACTTCAAAAAGAAAGCCTTTACTTTGCTTTTTGTCCATTATTTAGATGAAAATTTTGCATTGAAAAATGTATTATTATGTGTCGACGAATTTACTGAAGCCAGGAAAACTACAATCAACATTCGAAAAGAAGTTGAAAGAATTCTTTCTTCTTATTTTGCAACTGACCAATTACAAAAAATCATTAATTCTGCAACTCTTGTTGAGGATGGTGGCTCAAACATGATCTTTATATTTCCAAATCGGTTTCCTTGCCAGTGTCACAAACTGAATTTAGTTTTGGATCACACATTCGATGACAAAAATTTGGAAGCTAACATCTCAGAAATAAGAAATCAAATCAGCAATGACAAACCCCCATTCACGTGTGATGCTATGAGTCTAGAGTCTTATAATTTCAGAAATTAAGAATATTTTAAATTCAGTTAAAACCCTAGTAACGCCCGTTGTATACTTTGCTTTCTCAGTCCGTTGTCTGACAAAAGTACAGTATGATTAGTGAATTTCATGTCAACAAATCTTATTTCTATTAGCAACAATATTGAAATTGTTATGAAATTCACAAATCATACTGCACTTTCTCCAGACAACAATCAGAGTAAACAAAGTATACAACGGGCGTAACACTTTTCAAACAATCGGGATTAAATTCGAAGCTTACAACAACTCTCAATCAATCAGTCACAACAACATGGAATAACTATCTGACAATGCTCGAATCTTTTATGAAATCAGAAAAAGAAGTCAAAATTGTTTTGGAACAGAGACAAGAAGTTAATCAAATGGATGGATTCGATGAAGTTTTGCTCCAACTCGTTTAATTTTTAATGCTTTTTCGAAAAGCGTCGGAATTCTTAAGTGCCGAAAATGTTTGTACCATAAATCTGGTGGCCTTGTGGTTTCATAAACACAAGCTTCATTTTTTATAAAGTGGGGTGTTTATGCTGGGAAAACTTTCTCCATGTGTACTTATTTCTGCGGACCCCTGTATATTGATCACTNGAAGTGGGGTGTTTATGCTGGGAAAACTTTCTCCATGTGTACTTATTTCTGCGGACCCCTGTATATTGATCACTACCATTATTGAGTATTTCAATACCAATTATACTTATATATGGACAGGAAGTAAGATTGACAGATAGGACAATCGCGTTTAAACTTGTGTTCCGCGCTCATGCTTAGAAGCAGTATTGCTAGCTAGCGGAATGAAATTAGTGCACAACNGCGTTTAAACTTGTGTTCCGCGCTCATGCTTAGAAGCAGTATTGCTAGCTAGCGGAATGAAATTAGTGCACAACCGGGATATAAAATTTCTATGGCTCTTCTTTGGAAAACTAAATAACTAAAATAAACTTTTAGCCTTACTTGTGACTCTGAAATATTAATGGGTGTGTGGAACACTCTCCAAACGACAGTTTCGTCACAGTTGGGAGTTGTTAATGATCCATAGTATAATGAGAAATTTCTCTCGTTGATTGGGGGGTAGACTTTGGAAATGGCTAACGTTTTATTGAATTCCTTAAATTCTCCAACAGTGTCGAGCTTCTTCACAGCTTGTATAATGGGATCAAAATATTCGTTCTTCTTTCTCGAAATCTGCCAGAAATATAAAAAAAATTGGATATAAGGATAAGTGAGTAGTAGAACATGTGTTATTCGCATAAGGCAAGGCATAATGAAGTTGTATTGAGTTCATGAAATATGTAGGTAAACTATACGAGGGATGAATTTTAACTGATACTCTAGCGATTCATCGAAAAAAGAAGCACTAGTGAAAGATACATACAGGGTCCACCAGAATTAAGTACCATATGGAGAAAATTCTTTTATACTAAATAACCAAAATTATGACAAATGCGTCAGAAATTTAGAGTGTTGCACTGCATCAGACAGTGCTAAAAATAAGAAAAAGTAGTTATTGCAAGGTTAAATGGTAATTGAATCAAAAATTTATCAGTATTTCACACAAATTTGAAATATCCAGTCGTATCAAGTGCTAAACTTAAAATTTTTCTGTTATTATCTCAACGAATAAATTGCTCAAAGTGAGGATCTTGTACCCTACTGTCCCCTCCACTACTTCGTCCATCAGAATTAAGATTTGAAGAGGTATTGTTTATTTTGTTATTTGCATAAATTTTCTAAAGCAACAGCTTCAACTAATTTATCGCAATTTGGTTATAGTGAGCAAATTCANCGTTATTTGCATAAATTTTCTAAAGCAACAGCTTCAACTAATTTATCGCAATTTGGTTATAGTGAGCAAATTCATCTGTCTGTCCCTGGTTTTCTCCCTATTCCATTGACCAAGTTAATTAATAACAAATTTCGTATCGTATTAGCTATTTTAGGATTAAATATTTATAATTTTCACTTAGTATTCAACCGTGAATTCCCGCAGCCGTATCGTGAATTCCCGCAGCTGTACCGTGAATTTCCGCAGCCGTACCGTGCATTTCCGCAGCCCTTCCGTAGTTTCCCGCAGCCCTCTTGTGGGTTTCTACAGTGCTCTCGCGAATTCCTGCAGCTATCCCGTGGGTCCCCGCAGGCCTTTGGTAGTTTCCCGCGGGTACCCGCAGCCCTCCCGTAAATTCCCGCAACCCTCCCGTGGGTTCCCGCAGCTCTTCCGTAGTTTCCCAAAGCCTTCTCGTGGGTTCCTCAAGTAAAATTCATTTGATATGATTATATTTATTGCCAATACTTCAGAAATTTTTGCTTATATAACTGTATCATCGGTGTGCAATACACAGTAATACTTGAAAATTTTAGTTACTTTATTGGAAAACTATTTAGTAGTTGATTAGCTTCAATAAATTAATTCAAGAAGAGGAGAGGATTAAAAAGTCTCCTGGAGATAAAAACAATAAAAAAAATTATTTTTTTTCCAAAAATATATTTTGCAAATTTAGTTTTCCTAAACAATATATTTTCTTTTGTTGGAAAATTTCCATNATTATTTTTTTTCCAAAAATATATTTTGCAAATTTAGTTTTCCTAAACAATATATTTTCTTTTGTTG
Source organism: Holacanthella duospinosa (assembly GCA_002738285.1). NCBI lineage: Eukaryota > Metazoa > Arthropoda > Collembola > Poduromorpha > Neanuridae > Holacanthella > Holacanthella duospinosa. The sequence goes on along the minus strand of NIPM01000040.1, from coordinate 564,354 downwards.
GAAAATTTCCATGAAGGTCACCTGCTAAACTCATGTCAGAGCACTACGCAATAATCCGTATATCACTAATGAAACAAAAGTTTAACCGATGTGGGGATTTGAGCATAAGACTCAATCTCCACTACTGTACTCATAAATGAGACAGTAGACTCCTTACCTGNCATTAAAAAATGTTTAATATCTTCTTTTAAATATTGAGAAAAACTCTATAAACTGTATAAAATTTCTATAAATTCTAGACGTCACTTAGCTTTTTTCTTTGCTTTTGTAAATTTAGATTATCTTGAATCGATGTTGATGAACTTTGACTTTCATAACTGGAGAATTTTCCACATTTAACACAATTCAATTATCCTCCATTCTTAATTAAAAGTCCGTAAGAAAACAAACACAAACAGATGATTTATATCAGACAGAGTAAACATTCTTAAGTAAAATGAATGCAATGGATAAGATGAATGAAACGTGTTTGAACATGAATGAATACCAAAATCGGCTTCTGGGCAGGAAATGCACAAGAGTTATGACTCTGCTACTGATGAGTTGACTCTGACTCTCAAACAGGGAGTGAGTCAGAGTCATACAATGACTCTGACTCCCAAATAATTCATAGAGTTAGAGTCATGAGTCAGAGCCAGAGTCACTTTACACACTAACTGCAAATTTCATAACAAACCCTCATTTTTTAAAATCATTTTCGGTTGTTTAAAATGAAAATTGGCATGCCCAGTTATGATTGCACACCAAAGGCAGTGTGCGGAGAAATATAAGCATGTCTTTCTATTTTCAAATTTCGAGGGCAGAATCCGAGGAAGTTGAGCAAAATAACAAAAAAAAGTGTATGATTTATTCTGCCTCTGCCGATAGATGTCGCTACGACTTGTTAGACCTATTTTAAAAGTCATCTAAGTAGTATATAACTGTTTTGTTGATATTACAAACATCTATAATCCCTAAATACTCGTCAAGTCTATTGTACAAAATGAGGAAACCAGGATGGACTTGATTTAATCATAGATACGGTGCGCATACATTATAAAAATTTGTAATATCTTAGCCAATTTTGAAATTTTTAAAATTTCAACTGAATTCAGAGATTCGACTCATCTGAATATTTTTACGTCATCAATTTCTCTTTCATTCCCCACCCCATAGATTAGTGTCTTATGCCAATAATAACAAAACAAAAAAACAAATAGTGAGGCTGAACCCTTATACAAAAGTAATAATACAAGTTTGTTATAAATTTCATTTTATTTTATTTTGAGTGGTAATTTCTATTTCTGTGGCTTAGCATATCTCTCCTTTTGTGGTATTCCACCATCTTAAAACTTTTGATTTTTATTTAATTATTTATTAAAATCTATTGTTGGTAGATTTTCACCAACTTGTAGATGCTTCTCTACCGATAACGAAAAACCCTTCTCAACCCCACTAATAAGTTGAGATAAATTATTATTTGGTTAGTCATGCGAATCGATTCATTTGCTAGTAATTTTAAAATCGTCAGATTCATAATTCTAATCTATCGAAAGGGTTTTGTAAAAATAGACTGAATTTGAAAGATTTTTCCAGAAAATTTTTTCTTAACAGGATGAATAAAATTTAAATCGGTGAGTAAAACAGTAATTAATTATTTAGTCATTACCTGAAATAAAATTCCAATGACAGCAAGAGAATCATTTTTCTTTGAAGCGATAGCTTCGTCTAGAGAATGGAATTTAATTTTATAATGCACAAGGTGCATCTCCATCGGATATGACTTTCCGTTGACAGTGTGTTCTGATCCTAGTGTATCATTTTGTGCCCAGTGGAAATGTATCTGTACAAATTTGTAGCATAAAGATTCCGCTACACAAATGGTCAAATTACTGCTCGGTGCTAGTTGGAATTGCACTGTAATTCAAATGGAGAAAAGTTTTAGCTCATCAACTTAATATGTTCAATCGTGCAAACGGTTTACGTTATTATTTGTTACATGCAAAACAATACCAGAACTTAATGGCCGAGTTCATTTACCAGCTATTTTCAAGCTAAATTGTTTTTTTTTTGGAAAGTTATAAGATGATATAACAATATTATACAAATACATATTTCTTGTAAATTTTAATCATATTTTTATTATTTGTAGGTAGTAAATCGATAGTAATTACTCCTTAAAATTATTGCAAGTGGGCATTTCAGAACTCATAGACAATTAGTCTACACTACCTGTGTGTCCGTTGTTCTGCCCAATGAAACGGTGAATAGCGATGGATCTAAAGCTTTCGTACACTTTGAAGTTGGGTGCATCAGTGAAAACGGTCCCAGGATTTGCGATGATGTTNATCATATTTTTATTATTTGTAGGTAGTAAATCGATAGTAATTACTCCTTAAAATTATTGCAAGTGGGCATTTCATAACTCATAGACAATTAGTCTACACTACCTGTGTGTCCGTTGTTCTGCCCAATGAAACGGTGAATAGCGTTGGATCTAAAGCTTTCGTACACTTTGAAGTTGGGTGCATCAGTGAAAACGGTCCCAGGATTTGCGATGATGTTGATAGGAGACTGGCGTCTTCCCGGTAAGCATGATCCTGCCCAAGTAGTTTCACCTATCAAATTCTTCTGACAGTTTATAAGGAAAAATAACTAAGTTATTCAAAATTAACCTCACCACAAGATGGATCATCGTAACAAAAACTAGATGCTGAAAACAGACAATTAGAAAAGGTTAGTTGTTTAACTCATTCCTGGTGTTATCAATCTAGTATACTTATTTCAGCTTGTACGGTTTTGTGCTTTCTCAATCTTTTAATTATTCATCTGACCCAGGGTCCATGTAGACCGTTTGTTGTAGCTTCGTTTCATTGGGAGGGACAATTTAAATCTTATTTACGAGATTTTTTATAGGAAAATTTGGGGGTATTCTTTGTTAATTTGTGATTGTTAATTTTTTTGTATATGACGAGTTTTATCAAAGCAAATAAAATAAATATTTATTTCATAGTTCTTCTATAGCAACACCCAATAGAAATTGACAAATTTTTTTAAACGTTTAGCTGACTTTAGCTTTATTTAACGAATTGGTGAAAAAGGCAAGATACGGAGCCATCAGTATAAACCACGCAAATTTTTTGCTTTCACTTGAAAAACTTTAGAAACTATTGCTCTCAAACTTGATGAATGCGCCATATCAAAAAACGTCACCGCCAATGTTTACAAGTTGTAAAATTAGTTCACTTGTAAAATTGTTGTAAAAAACGAAAATTACTCAAACTAATTGAAAATATCGAAGAAATTCGAAGAAATGGTTCAATTCAGATCGAAGTAAAAGTAAAATAAATTTTTTTACCAGCAATAGGTTATGATGCCGCACAGTTCTCGAGGGAAACTAAGGCTTCCCTCAAACTCATTAGGTGGCGGTAGCATGTCAGAGGAGAAGCGTCCTTTCTTTTGCGGGGTTTATATTGATAGCTCTGTATAATCCATGGCGCAGAAAGTCGCTTTCACCAAAAAAAATTTGAGACAGCAAATCAATAGCGCGAAATACAAAAGTTGGAGGTNAATCCAGGGCGCAGAAAGTCGCTTTCACCAAAAAAAATTTGAGACAGCAAATCAATAGCGCGAAATACAAAAGTTGGAGGTAATAAAGTTAGCGTATGTTTGAGAATACATACCTTTGCAAAAATTAATTATTTATCCAGAACAGCAGAGAGTTGAGAGAATGAGTGCAATGGGGTGTGGTCCCTTTGCATCACCTCCACCTCACTGAACAGAGAACCTGTCGACCCCTATCTGCCTGTCTGCTTTCATCCTTAGCACTGCTTTGCAATAACTCATTTAATCAAAACTGAATTTATTTATTTTTAACAAAAGCCTTTTTGTAATGCTCAAAAATGGCTAATTGAGAGAAATGACCAACTAGAGAGATGGGGTACCATCTTTTGGAATCTATTCCACTTGGTTCAACAGAAAACCTGCAGACCCCTGTCTCTGTCTCTGCTTTGCTCCATTGCTTTGCATTAGGGTATCTAACAGGAACAGATATTTTGTAGTAATATACTAGAATTAACTTCACTTCCATTATTCGCTAATTGTGCATTTCCTGCCCCAAGCCGTTTTTAGTAAAAGGCGAAAAAAGAAGGCCCGGATTAAAGTGGTTGGCCCTGAATATGTCGTCGCTTAAGTACAGTTGTCTCAATTCCTCAATGCGAGGCTATTGGACAAATCGAGAAAACATTTATAGTACAAAATACACCATCTATTGAGCATACTCATAAACTAAAGATGTTTTTCGAGTCACTATTGCGGAAGTTGTTCATAGTACGCCAAGCTTATAGTCTAATAATTCTTGTTGTCAATAGCTTCTACATTTGTCTCACAGCGAAACCTGTGAGGTGATTTTAATTTATTCACAAAGTGTTCTAGGACGTTTGCCACAAAGTAACAAAGCCATGTGCATTAGTCAAAGTGTTGCAGAACGTTTGCCACTGAGTAACAAGGCCATGTGAGGTGGTACTACTCAGAAACTGAATGACCAGTTATAAATTTCTCCCGTTTTTGTTCTCAAGTAAATTTTTTTAACAAACCCACCCAATTAAGTCAAGGACAACGCGTCAACACCGAACCAGGAGGAAGTTCAACGACATGAGCAACGTCGTTGCAAGTTTGATGAAAACCTCATCCAAAGAGGGAAACTTTGTTTCTCTGGTGATAAAAGCAGCTGAGTATATGGATTCTATCGGCGGGACTTTAAAAAAGTCTGCGAAAAAGAGGCATCATTGAAGGCATGAAAGAAAACGGACGTGCAAGCGCAAGCCATCCTAGTCATCACACTGAGCCGACAAACTATACCTATTCTTGCACATCAGCTAAGATCTACATTTCACAACTGCGAAAAGAAACGTCATTGGGTAAGAGAATGCCGCTCCCCAAAGGAGAACGAGATGCAATAGATAGACGAATGAAAAATTTCGTAGTGATTCAAGGTAGAAGTCTCATGAGGAAAAATATACAATAGCAGTTGCCTTCAAGATACACCAAACTCCAATGGAGAAAAATCCTTCAAAGAACTCATTCCTGAATTACTGGATAACTGATTTTGGGGCATTACAACATGCAGGAAGTAGTGGTTTGAAGAATTTCTCCCATTTGACTTACCAAGACCGGTCGCACTGACAGATAACTCTCCACCATCGAAACTCTGAATTGGGAAAGTCAAACATTCGCATAGACAACGGTACGGATGTTATGAATCACAGTTTGCAGTCTTACTTCACAGGAATCGGCATAATACATGAGACAACATTCCCTACTGCCCCGTGTCAAATCGTAGAATGGAGCGCGATATTAAGACTACAAAAGAAGCAGCTACAGCCATGAGCAGAGAAATGTAATCCCACAACTCCTTTGGACTGAAGCCCTGGCTACTCGTGTCTATATCTACAATGGTATGCTAAACAAGAAAGCTATGACCTTAAAAGCATATGAACACGTTTTAGGAAAGAAACCAAGCCTCGCTCAAAATCGAGTATGTAAAGCATACAATCAAATCCCAAAAGAAAAAAGCCTGGTGTGGTATGTAAACGCTAGAATTTTGACACTAGTGGGCTATGGCAGTCAATCTAAACAAAAATTTTCGACGGATTGTAATTAACACAGCAAGTAAATAGATCACTAGTAGATTTTGTTAAATTTGCATTATGCAAAGTCACGGCTTACCATGGGGAATCGACTCGGTTGACCTTACAATTTCTGTGAGGCTACTTTGTTGAAATTGCGTATTGTCCGCTTCTTCCATCATATTCTCGTATGACTTACTTTTACCGAGTGCATTTGTAGAAAAAATTGGAGTAACAACGAGTGTTGCAACATATAGAATTCTGTAGATACAAAAACAAATTAAGAAGTATTAAAATGGATGAAATTAATGGAATATACCGAAATGTTACGTACAACTACACTTTTTTAAATAAAATTATAATTTTTGTTTTATTGATTACCTTTTCAAAATTTGTAGATACCCCATAATATTACATCAATTATGGTATTTAAATTTTACTGCATACTAAATTGTTTGTATAGGGAATTTTGGGTGTTGAAAAATTGGAAGGCGGATATTTTTATTATTTCTCAAAATATTCGACTTATTATTAAATTCCCCATAAAGCAAAATTAGAGTATTGGAAAAGGATGAACATTATGAATCGTATGGATTGCTAATCTTCAAATTTTTCCGGCCCTAGTGCATGGACTCTCTCTACTAGTGAAAAATCCATCCGGATCTATCAAGTCATTTTTGAGTTAGAGCACGAACGGACGGACCGACAGACAATACAGATACAATATGTGTTTGGAACATAATAAAGACTGGGTCATACATTTATCATTACATGGGTATGCTAGAATGAGTTTTTAGCTCCAATTTAGAGTTGATCTTTATTATACCAAAAAGTTTATTACACTTGAACTTCGCAAAAAACCCGCCCTCGCGCATTGGCCGCACACTCGTATAAGCCGCACTTTTTTGGTGGGTGTTTCTACTTTCCAGAAAGGCCGCATCCGCAGATAGGCCGCAGTAGTATTTGCACCAAAATATAATAGTTGCGATAAAATGCAGGAATTAAATTTCCTAATTGTACTAAAAGTCTGATGATAAGTGACGCCGATAGTGATTCTAGAAGGAAAATTTTTGGAGAAAAAATAGATCGTTGTTGGAATAATTGAAATTGCTTGGGTTAATGGGGCTCTCATTTTAATTTTAATTTAAATGTGCAGTACGGTTAAAGGGATTCCGTAAAATTATATAACCAGTCTTAAATAAATGTGTTTTCCAATTTACAAAACATTTGACATTAAAAGTTATATCACAGAACACGACGAAGATGATGCTGGTTTATTTGTTTCACTTTCTCTGCACACATCTCTCTGTAATCGTACTCACTACAGCCTATCGCCCTTATTCTGAAGATACGGTTAACATCTTTCTTTCTAGAAAAAAACATGATGCCTTTCAAATGTATGAAACTTCTAGACCTCGTTCCAAAGATGATGCCTTTCAAATGTATGAAACTTCTAGACCTCTTTCCAAACATGATGCCCTATCTTACAATAATTGAAGACTGAGCAACTCCTCCTGACATTTCTGTCACAATGACAGTTGAGACAATAGAAAAAAATTAAAGAGATGTACATTTGCAGATCAAAATAGACANCATTTCTGTCACAATGACAGTTGAGACAATAGAAAAAAATTAAAGAGATGTACATTTGCAGATCAAAATAGACACATAAAAAATACATGAGTCAAAGTAAAGCACCGTCCGCTGATTATATCAGCCCTACGTATCAGCTGTATGCATNACATAAAAAATACATGAGTCAAAGTAAAGCACCGTCCGCTGATTATATCAGCCCTACGTATCAGCTGTATGCATCAGTCCTATGCATCAGCCCCATGCATCAGCCAATCCTATGTATCAGCACTACGTATCAGCCCTGCGCATCAGCTATAATCTTGTGTCAGCCCTATGTACAAGCCCATTGTATCAGCTCTATGTATTAGGTCAAGAATAATATAAACCTAACAGCTAGATAATGCCATAACAAATAATCCTAAACAAAACGGTAGTCTAAGAACCTAAACTATAAACTAATAAATAACTTAGATAAAACTGCTATACAAAAAACAAAACCTAACTAAAAACATCAAATAAAAATAAATAAAAAAGTAAAGAAACCTAAATAAAAACTTAAGAAAATCTTCACACATATAATTTTAATATAAAAAATCTTAATGAAAATCTAACAAACCTAAATAAAACCTAACAAACTTAAATAAAACCTAACAAACCTAAACACAACCTAAATAATAATTTGACAATCCTAAATAAAAACCTAACAAACCTATATAAAACTTAACAAACCTCATAAAAACTTACAAACCTAAATAAAAACCTACAAACCTAAATAAAAACCTAACAAACCTAAATGAAAACCTAACAAACCTAAATAAAAACCTAACAATTCTAAACAAAATCTTCGCAAATTTAAATANAAACCTAAATGAAAACCTAACAAACCTAAATAAAAACCTAACAATTCTAAACAAAATCTTCGCAAATTTAAATAAAAACCTGACAAATCCAAATAAAAACCTAACAAATCTAAATAAAAGTCTTACAAATATTAATGAAAACCTATACTGTTTTCCCTGACAGGTACATAGGGCTGATACTAAGAGATGATACATGAGGCTGAAACGTAGGGCAGATACGTAGGGCAGATGCATTCAGCGGACGGTGAATTACTCCTACCAAAGACAAGTTATTTTACGTGCAAAACTCTGTATGATTTGGATAAATCAGATATAAAATATATAACAGAATGAAATAAAATGAGATGTAGGCTTTTTATGCCAAATATTGATAATTGATTGACTGAACGGTAGGTTTCAGAATTGTCCTTGCAGAACAATTTCTATGCTTTTCTAGTAAATATTTTTTTTAAGCAACACCTAACAAAAAATTGCTTGCATGCTACAAGCTTGTTTCATCTTGCTTAATAGTGTCTACTTATTCTTTTCGGCTCCAATTCTTGAACTATTTGGTCCACAAGGATGTTTGAATTCTTCAAAGGTTTCTGTATTAGTTGCAATTATTTTAATCTGGTTATAGATGTAGTCGGTCTATCTTTCCTATTGGAGTGAAATTTGGCATTCATGGGTACTACCTTTGGCTTACAACATTTTTCAAAAAGTNGGGGCTGACCCGCCACTTTGAGATTGAGACAGGTATTGCCACAAGAATTTGGTGTCTGGTGGAGTATGATCCCATGTCTTGGGTATTGCGGACCCAACGCACTACTATTTGTGCTACAGAGCCGATTTGTGGAATCCTGTTCTCAATCTCAATACAACTCCGAAACTCTCTTTCCTGGTCGTTCATTGTCAGGTAAGGAGTCTACTGTCTCATTTATGAGTAAAGTGGTGGGGATTGAGTCTTATTCCCACACTGCCCTTCTCAACAACAGGTTCCATCCTTTTCATTTAATGCCTTTCTGCCCTCTTGCCTCCCCTAAACCTAAAAACTTCCTTCCCTCCTAGACAAATCGTGCCTTCCGCTTTCCTACCCTATTCAGTTAGTTAAGGTACTCGTGGGTCGTTACTTCTTGTCCTGCCACTTGTGAAACTACATTTCAATAATAGTAATTTATCGCTGTCAAATTTCAATTGTTATGTTGATTCATCGTCGCTTACGTATATTACTGACTACGTTTGAAAGTTCGTTAAAAGGTGTTTAATGAATTGTTTGTTAACCATTCAGTCAGGTTAGCATTCTCCAAATAAACTATATATTTAAAATCGACTACGCTTGCTTCACATTATAGATATACATTCGAAATTTTGAAATTTCAGACTCAACCCAAATACCGCAAATTAATTTAGTTCTAAAACAATTAGCCAAATCACGTAAATAGCACATACCGATGAATGCATAAATAGCCAACGTTTTTTGAATTTTTCAAATTCAAACTGTTCAAATTCAATGTTCTATTAAAATTATAAGAAAATGTATTCCTGGAGGATTTGGGTAAGTGATACGTCAACCTTGCCTCCATTAAGAATAAGGTATCCATTGTTGACACTCAACTAGGAATTTGGAAAAATTCTACAAATTACACTGGAATTTGGTTAGGCAGTATTTCAATCGGTAACAAATTTTACGTAGAATACGAGTCTGAAAACCATTGGTGGTGGTGTTGTAAAGTGTTAGAAAAACATTTCAAAATGCCAAAGACATTTTTTAATTCACTATTAAAGGTTACCAGGCTGAAAAACACATTTATTTCATATATGTTTTGAAGTAATTAAAAGTAATTATAATTGTTCTGATCTATAATGCGTACTTAGCTGAGGTTTGACTAAATAATTCACCAAAGCAAAGACTTTATCAAATTGTAGTTACAATTTAAACTAAGACTGGTCAGGTTAAAAGAAATAATTAGTAACATCTCACCCATTTAAGCACTAGGCATTGTATTATATTGTTGGTTCTACAATGAAATGTGCATTTCTGGTGGATTGCTACAACCATCAACAGAATAATCCAACCAAAAAAATATGTTAGATTTTTTTTGCAAAATTTGACTTAACCGTCAATAACGGATATTAGATTAGCAATCTGGATCATTTCTGACTGATTAAGAAACCTCATAAACAAATACTAAAAAACATTTCGACATCATTTATTTGTAAAAATGACAAAAAAATTGCATCGAAATTTGCAAAAATTTGAACTGAGCGCCAACAACTAACACATTCGTAATCCAGAGAACTTAAGATAAGGGAATGGCGGTATGTAATCTCTTCTCAAATTCTCTTTTCCTCAAGTAGAAGTGACGTCACTGTTATGCATGCTCTCAAAGTTCACAACTAAACAACATGCTTTATTCATACTTTAGATGAATTTAGACTGTTTTAACTTCAATTTTAAAATCAGATATGCATTTTATTTTGACGCACAAATGTGTACAAACAATTGAGTAATTTTTCACAACAATATTATTTATTTCGCTAATTGTTTAGCCTTTATTTTAATTTTAGACTTGCAGAAAGTCCTTTCGTTGATATTTAATTTTCTGTGTATTTAAAAGTTTGATTTTAATTTTTAGTCTGATTAAGCTTTCCCACAATAATTTTTAGAATTGCAGGACGCTTATAAAATATTCAGGTGAAAAATGTTTGGAGAAAATTAAATTCAAACATTCAACCCATGTCATAAGTGTTGAATTTTGTCTACTTTAAAACCAAAAAGTTCGAAATGCTTTGAGCAAATGACAGCAATGGACAAGTTGATTTTGTATTTTGCACCGATTTAGCCAAATCAAAGACTACGATTTTTTCTTTGGAAAACGATGAATCTCAAGCAAATATTTGCTTGTTATAATAAAAATGGTCTTATTATAAACAATGAGAAGGCTTTATTTGAGAATGGCCACCTCCCTCCCTCTGGAATTTTGGTAACTGATACGTTAATCCACTGGGAATTTAGCGTCGATTACGAATCTGACATCCATTGTTGGCAGTCAAGCCAAATTTTAAATTTAACAAGTTTGTGCCAAAAAAAAATTTTTTTTTATAGTATGACTTACCCAAAGGTAGTAGTCCGGATTTCAATAAGCTATGCATCAATCGATCTGAAACTTAACGCAGATTACAAATTCAACATTCATCGTTGCCAGTCAAGTCGAATTTTTTAAACAAAAAGAATGTTTTTTCAATTTCTTTTTAATTTTTATTATTTTATTTAAATATTTATAAGCAATGAGATGTAGAGGATACAATTTTTTAAGATTTTCTATGGGTTCAGGTTATTAGGTGTTTTTAGGTTTAGGTTGTTAGGTTTCTTTAGGATTAGATTGTTTAGTTTTCTTTAGGTTTAAGTAGTTAGGTTTTTTTTAGGTTTAACTTGTTAGGGTTTGTTTAGGTTTAGGTTAGGTTTTTAGGTATAGGATGTTAAGTTTTTTTAGGTTTAGGTTGTTAAATTTTCTTTAATTTTTTTTGTTACCTTTAGGTTTCCTTTTAGCTTGTTAGGTCACTAGTTTCTCTTTAGGTTAGTTAGGCTGTTTGGTGTTCTTTAGGTTTAGGTTGTTGACATCCAACAGAGCAGGTTTGATTACATGATTACATGATTAATGATTACAGAGATTATGATTACAGATTACTAATCTGTAATCTATAATCAAACCCCTTTAAGTAATCTATAATCAACTGGGTTTGATTACGGATTTACAGGCTTGTAATCATAATCAAGTAATCAAAACCCTAAATTATTTTATACGATTACATGATTACATATTATTGTTATGATAAACAACCGAAAACAATCACGTCATATAGAAATTTCTTAACCTTTTCATTTTTGTTGAAACAAATCATTCCAAATGTGGCAAGGATTCTGCATCGCCACAATCCTTCCCACACAAATCATTTCATACTAACAGTACTTTTCTATCGTTGATTTCTACTTCTCTTGACTTTTGTTTTTAGAGCCGTGATACTTTTTAATTATAACCATTTTTTAAAATTATTATTGATCCCACACTTGAAATATAAATTGTTTCGTAAGCTGCACCAGCTCACAGTGTTAGTTTAGCATTTGGAAAATTGTATAAAATATTAGATGGCAAGTATTTTTAAGTTGTCTCGGTAGTTGCAAATAAGGTTAGGGCAAAGTTAGCATAAGCGACAGTCGCTGGAAGATGAAACATTTGGGTAACTACATCTCCTTTTGTGCTCCAATCACATCATGAAACTTCATGCGCAAGATATAATTAAATTATTGATGAACATAATTAAGTGCGTACAGTTTTAGGGGAACCAATTTTTCGGCGAGGACTGTACATTAACATTAACATGATAATTCAAAATGCAACCATATTCGCATGGAAGTATCTTAGGAAAGATGATCAAGGATCATGAATTGTGTATACGGACACTCATAAATAATGAATACACTATCGCGTCTACCAAAAAATTTAATCAATTCAATAATTGTGCAAGAAGTTGCATGATTTAGTTAAAGGAATAAGTACAACGACGGATTGTAGTAACTTTAACACTTTCTATTTTAGAATTTGATTCCATGTATAAAAAGAATTCCAAAGTAATCAAAAATTGTAATCATGTTTGCCTTAGATTATGATTACTGATTACAGATTACTAATCTATGATTAGGATTACTCCAAAATGTAATCATAATCATGATTAGTAATTGATTACTCATTTTTGACTGTAATCATGTAATCAGTAATCCGATTACATTTTTTCTGTAATCAAACCTGCTCTGACATCCAATGATTGTTGTCAGAATCATAATCTGCATAAAATTTCTGGTCGATTCACGTATAATTTGCTGAAATCTCGACCAATACCATTGGGTAAGTCACTAAAAAAAATTTTTTTTTGGCACACATTTACAAAAATTTTGCAAAATTTGACTTTACCGCCAACAACAGATGTCAAATTCGTAATCTACGCTAAATTTCCAGTCGATTAATGTATCACTTACCCGAGTTGCAGAACGGGACTATTCTACAAATGTTCCATGAGAAGTCATGAAAATGCACGAGGAGATATGTTAGGGATTTCGAAGTGCATATCAGTGACGTCACTCCCAGACAATTTCATTTCCAAAACCATCTGTGTTGTACCGCCACCCCCTGTTCGTAATCTATGTAACGTTTCCGATCGAATGACTTATCACTTACCCAAATCCTCGAGGAGTACCTTGGGAAAATTATACAGAACAATAAATTTGAACAGTAGCATGATGCCACTACTGGTGCTGTTACAGTACCAGTAAATCAAATATTGGAGGAGAGGATGGCGGAATCCGCGGGAATGAAAAAAAAAAGTCCAAAAAACGTTAACTACTTATGCATTCATCGGTAATATGATTTAGTTCAAATAAGTAAGCTTAAAATCATCGCGAAAAAACTAATGATATTTATAATAACTAATTATTTTTGTATTTATTTATTGGGGCCAATTTACCTGTTGGGGTTAACTGTTTTGGTTCCAGTTGTATTTGGCTAAAGTAACTTGGAGTTAATTACATGACACGAATATTTGAAAAACTCAGGAATGTAATTTTAGTCAGTAAGAATCAATTTAGTGAGACCATGTTAGTGGACCACGTCAAGTGACAATGTAGTGCGAAATATATACCTCTATATGTAAGTAATAAATAATTGTGTTTAGTAAATAATGAGTAAATAACGAATGGACAGAGTCATTATTTATATAGAAAACATAATAAACGGGCGGGTAGTTTGAGATACATTACTCTCAGTTACCCACAAATACTCGAGCAGACGAAAACAAGGTGAACGTTGTACTCATCATCAATTTAGCGTACCACATACGGACTCATCGATGAGAGATAGTAATAGATAGGAAAAGCTCGTCAGTAAGAATGAGCCCAAAAAGCTCTAATCTCTCTTCGTGATTGGTCAACATTACCAACTCTCATTTAATCTCTCTTCGTGATTGGTCCTCTTGAATAATCTCTCTTGGTGATTGGTCTTCAGAAAAAAAAATAACCTTCTATAGAGCTTTTCCTATCTATTACTATCTCTCATCTATGATACGGGCGATAGTAAGAAAGTTTAGCGGCTATTCTAAATTCAAGGCTAATAGATTATTTATTGGTTGACATTTATACATTTATACATTTACCTAAGCGTTACTTCCATGAGGATATGACAAAATTTTCAAATCTGACAGGGTACTTTTACTCTATTGTCAACAGCGGATAAACTGCAAGCACCACGACTAATTTGAGAGCATATGGCAACCAAACGTACTTGAATATTACCTAAGACAAAATGTTTACTAAACGTAGATTTGTGTTTGGTAAGTTAGTTTTATAGCCTCTTCTTGCTACATCCAAAGAAGTACCGCAAAAGTAGGCTAATCCAATGCAAAACTAGAAAGCAAAAGGCTGCTTCATTATTTCCGAACATCACTCAGTTCATAATTGAGAACTAACAAACGGCTATTCGGAACTGATTGACATTTTGGGCCTATGGTAAAAATTTAAATGAGCAAAAATCACATCAATATGCAACGGAATTGGTAGGACTTGGAAACGTAAATTTCATAAAATTTCTTTAAAAATCTTATCTTGCAGATTTGAGTAGCATTTGCGGCACTTCAAACTTTCCTTCGACAGAGGGTTCCTTCCTAAATTTATGCCGTGTAAGAATTAGCAGCTATTTTAATATTCAAAATTAACTTATGCTGTAGACAAATCAGTAATACATGACAAACTACATTTCCAACTATAGTCAATTCATGGGAAAATGTTGCAGCAAAAGTACAGAAAATTTTGGGAAAACCAAAAGCGGGGAATCCATACATTTAGGCGTACTCTCGAACCAAATAGTATTGAACCCTCGCGAGGGCTCAATAATTATGATTTAGTCAACGAACNATTTAGGCGTACTCTCGAACCAAATAGTATTGAACCCTCGCGAGGGCTCAATAATTATGATTTAGTCAACGAACATGGGCTCAATAATTATGATTTAGTCAACGAACATGGGCTCAATAATTATGATTTAGTCAACGAACGACATGTCATCAGAAATTTCGAAAATTTCTACATAGATACTGCTACTATCTATAGAATTTTCTAATCACNCATTTAGGCGTACTCTCGAACCAAATAGTATTGAACCCTCGCGAGGGCTCAATAATTATGATTTAGTCAACGAACGACATGTCATCAGAAATTTCGAAAATTTCTACATAGATACTGCTACTATCTACAGAATTTTCTAATCATNTCTACATAGATACTGCTACTATCTATAGAATTTTCTAATCACAGAACAGAAATTTGGTAGCTTTGATTAATTCCATGTTTCTTTCAATTAGTCTATCGCGAATCCAATATTTCTTTTTGACTCCTGTTTCATTTAAAACAAGTTGGCTGCATTTATTTCGTTTTTGATTTGGAGAGTTCAGATTTCATCACAGTAAAATATATCGTACCCTGTGTCTCGGAAATCTTTAATGTGGCACAAGTAGTACTCACGTTGTGGTGTTGTCATTCTATTCCAGGAATATAGGTTGACTGAAAAATTTACGATATCACTTTCTGAATGTCTCTTTACCAACTCTTGGGATGTTGTCACCTTCTAAACACTTTTAGTTCAAGTTTTCATTGTAGAATACGCATGACTTTCATAAAAGCGATGAGAGATTTGTCTGATTACAGAGATTGTAAACGAATCAATTTGTTTTGTGTGATTATCAGGTGTATCGTTTTCGGTTTTTGGGGGTAGAACAGTGAATGACCTTTTTACCGTAGATACGTTAACACCACCTGCTACAGCAGTACCTGATTCAGAATTCTAATTCCAATCTTTTCCAGAAATTTCTTGGGTGTCTCCTGCCCAATTCCTTGTATACACTCTCCTTCAACATAATTAGAAACTGTTTCACCTTTGGTGCACTGTCTATTTGAATTTTGATGGCAAGCTAAAAGTAAATCAAAGAATAAAAACTTATCTGAATCGCAAATTAAACTTTTTTACTTCAACGCCTAAAAATTTAAATGAGAAGACGCGCACATATCTAAATGAAAAACAGAAAATCACGCGGGCTTAATGCTTATTTGGTTCGAGAGAAAGTATAAAATGTGAGGTTCAATCACAGATGAAACTCGATCCAGGAATCGAACCACGGTTCGGATCGGATCGGTATCGGTAGAAATATAGCTGGATCGGTTCGTGGATCGGGTTCGAAAGAATATTAAAATGTTGGTTCGGATCGTGGTTCGGGTTCGAAAGATTTTTTAAATGTTGGATCGGTTCGTGGATCGGGTTCGATAATTTTTTCCCTTATTGGATCGGTTCGTGGTTCGGGTTCGAAAAGTTTTTAAAATGTTGGATCGGTTCGTGGATCGGGTTCGATAATTTTTTTCCTTATTGGATCGGTTCGTGGTTCGGGTTCGAAAAGTTTTTATAATGTTGGATCGGTTCGTGGATCGGGTTCGAATTTTTTTTTCATTCTTGGATCGGTTCGCGGTTCGGGTTCAAAATTTTTTTGGAATGTTGGATTGGTTCGTGGATCGGGTTCGAAATATTTTTAAAATGGTGGATCGGTTCGTTTTGTTTTTGTCTCCTGGTTCGAATCGTGGTCTTGGTTCGATTTGTTGGTTCGGATCGATTTGTCTGTTGGCTCGATTCGTGGATCGCTTACTCCTAAATTTATGGGGGAGGGTGTTATAACATTGGATCGGTTCGTTGCTCGGGTTCGAAAAGTTTTTATAATGTTGGATCGGTTCGTGGATCGGGTTCGAAATTTTTTTTTCATTCTTGAATCGGTTCGTGGATCGGGTTTGATTTATTTTTGGATTCTTGGATCGGTTCGTGGATCGGGTTCGAAAATATTTTTTATTGTTGGATCGGTTCGCGGTTCGGGTTCAATAATTTTTTTCATTGTTGGATCGGTTCGTGGCTCGGGTTCAATAATTTTTTTCATTCGTGGATCGGTTCGCGGTTTGGGATCGAAAGATTTTTAGAATGTTGGATCGGTTCGCGGTTCGGGTTCGATTTATTTTTTCATTCTTGGATCGGGTTCGATTTCTTTTTCCTGTTGGATCGGTTCGTGGATCGGGTTCGAAATTATTTCCATGATTCATCTGTGGGTTCAATTTCATTTAATTTTATTTGTATATTTATTTATTTTTAATGTTTAATACACTTTAGCCTTCGCACTATCAAGGGAAATAGAAGGAAGGTAAAAGATTCCAAGATTACCTTTATCAGCATTTTCTGCAAAGGAGATTTGTTCACATGATAGACTCTTTACATGGTCATGGTCTAGCCCTAACACCAAAAGAGGTAGATCTGAATAGTCCCCATTATATATCTAGGTATACTTCTGCTGGACCACTGAATGGAGTTGAGCTAATGACATTTATCTTACTCTGATGGTAAAAACTTTTCCGCATCTTTGCATATCATGCCATGGGTTCAGTCTTCTAATCACGTAGATATAGGCATTCTAGTTCCTAGCTTAATCGGAGGGCTTAATGACTAAAAAACCAACAAAAACATCTCTTCTACTAGTGCTACATTGTTAGAGCATCTGAAGCAAGGCACAGGTCAAAGATTATCTGAGACAAGAGTACTTGAATATTACATAAGACAAAAAATGTTGACTAAAAGCACATGAGTTTGATAACAAAGTATTATAGGTTTTATGTTAAACTCAATACAGTATTGGAAAAGTAGGATAATCTAATTCTAAACTAGAAAACAAAGACTGCTTCATTATTTCGGAACATCACTCTCAGTTCATTATTGAGAACTAACACACGGCCATTCGGAACTGATTGACATTTTGGACCTTTGGCATAAATTTAAATGAGCAAAAATGGTATCGATGCAGAATTGGTGGGACTTGTAAACGTAAATTTCATAAAATTTCTCTAAAATCTTACCTACGTATTGCAGATTACACTTGTGGTATTGTAAACTTACCCCCGACAGAGGATTCTTTCCTTAAATCTGTGCTTGAAAGGATTAGTGTTGCGTGGCGAATTATTATTGCAGAATGACTAGATTAGACTTTTCTAGGCATGCAGAGTTGAAATCTTATTTAAGAAACTGGATTGAGTAATTAAAAAAAGTTCAATCGTTTCCTTATAGAAATAATTTGTCTCAGTTTGTCTAAAACATTTGTGACGTGAAAGTATTTAGAAAGACGATCCAAGGTGTATAATTTTAAATAATTCTAGAATTCAATTGTTTCCGTTGTGCCAACCTTCCTTGAAAAAATACGAAATAAAAAATACATTTTATAATTTTTATCATTCGATCATGTAATACATATACAGAACAGTGGAATAAACATTGGCAGACGGGAGATTTTCCATTTGCATTGCCACAAAGTACTCATGTGAAGATAACAGTAATGCGAAGATTTGGCAAGAATTCTCCGATGTCAGGCAGCTTTTTCCATTTATCTATTTCTTCATTTTATATTACAGATTAATTAAAATCATATTAAATTGGATTAGAAATTACCTTTAGCAATAATGGAAGTCGGGATCCGGATGATGGAAAAAATGTAGTTTGCGGCACCTACTCCGATTTGTACCAAACTATTTTTGTGGACTAATTTGAGGCTGCTGATCACGAACATGAAAAAAATTTTGACGGGAAATGAATAGAAAAAAAGTTACGACTTTTGAAATGTCCCAAAAAGTAAATTTTTTTACTGATATTTCAGTCTAAAGATAACTAATTGAATTCAAAATCCAAATCCTCATCCTCTTCTTCTTCCGTTCAACGTCTTCCATCAAAGTTGGATCATAAAAATCTCGACCTAACAACCTAACAACCTAACCCTAACCCTAAAAACTACCTAACCTACCTGAAAACAACCTAAATCTTGAAGTTTTTGGACAATTCCTCCAGTAAAAAACCATATCTAAATTAATTTGTTGAAAGGACATTGAAGACTTGGGTTTTGGGACTTCAGACAAATAAAACACTAGTTAGTTCAAAATTGGCACTTTACCGGTCGATATACAAGGAAAAAAGATATGGAATTTTTGAAATTCCAAAAAATCGTACCTTTTTTCTATTCATTTCCGGTCAAAAATTTTTTCATATTCGTGATCAGCAGCCTCATATTAGTCCACAGAAATAGTTTGGTCAAAATCGGAATGGGTGCCGCAAAGTACATTTTTACCCGGATGATTTCCTTACGGGTAATTAAGCTTTAAATAATTATCCTTCTATCGCTGTCGGTGAATTGAAACTAAAAGTTATTCATCCCAATGAATGGTCGGCGGTTTGGGCTCCCGGCTTTGGGACCGGGCTCTTGCTCACTCGGTGTCTCAAAGCAATATGGGGGCAAGCTGTTATGGGAGCAATCTTAGTTAGACTGAAAGCATGAGTTTTGAAAAAGAGCCGAGCCCGAGCAGAGCCATAAGAAACAATTTTCAAAAAGCCCGAGCCCAAGATAAAATTTTAAAAGAACCCAAACTCGAGAAGAGTCCAAGAGAGATTTTTCTTTGCTCTGCTCGGGCTTTTAAAAAATTTTTCCATGGGCTCTGTTCGGGCTCTTTTGAAAATTCTCTCTTGGGCTCTGCTCGAGTTTGCCCTCTTTCGAAATAAACCTTGGGTTCTGCACGGTTTCTTTGCTGTGGACAGTGGACATATGCATCTTTATTACATATAACACGTAATAAACATACACGTGTCCACTGCGCTGATATAATGCATCTAGCACTTGTAAATCTATACGTATTACTCATACAAATGGCTTCTGCGCATGCACAATACGTTATGAGTAAACAAACATCTGCGCACGTACAATGCATACTGCGCATAAAGACCTCCACTCCGCTCATACAATACCTAATAAAAGTGCATATGTCCACTGTCCACTGCAAAGAGCAACGCTGAGCCCAAAGAAAAATTTCAATAGAGCCCGAGCAGAATACAAGGAAAAAATGTTTTAAAGAGCCCGAGCCCGTGCAGAACCTAAGAGCTAATTTTCAAAAGAGCCAGAGCCCGAGAAGAGCCCAAAAGATAATTTTCAAAAGAGCCCGAGCTTTGATTATAGTTGTGAGTTTTTTAAACCAAATTCACCAACGAAAAAAGTTTGTATCGGGTTTTTTTGCAAACAAAATCAAAATGTATCGTAATGCATGTATCGGGAAAGAGTGAAAAGTCAAAGTATACAACGAACAGTAAAGAGGTATTTTTAATTTTATTGTTGTGCCGGCCGGGTGATCAACTAACTGCAAATGGAAATTTAACTCCTAGGTAGTAATTTTAAACAAGATTGTTCTGAAGACACTTTTCAAAAATTTAAATTTTCTCTGACTTTGAAAAGTCAGGCAAATCTCCTGCAGAATATTTGAAATGTAAATTTTCTGTAATGGATAAACGGAAAATTCCAACTTCTAAGGAATGATTCTAAGTTTTAACTTAACTACTTTGAGATGAATTAAATATATTTGGATTTTGGCAATAATGAAAGTACACTTTGAAATCATTCAGAACTTACCGACATTTTTATGCAAAATTTATTTAAAGTTTAGTCCTTTGAAATCAAAGTGGTAAAGTAGTATGACAGTTGCAATATAAATATCCAAATCAGTCAACAAGTGGTATATCAAAAATGTAATTCTAAAAGCTTACCTCTATTTACATTGAAACTCACAAAGTATTAGAATTCATATGTTCGGAGCATAAAACGTAATTATAACCATCATTTACTATTGAATTTATTTTCCAAATTTGGTTCACTATTTTACAAATTACAAATGTAGCGAATTAAAAATAACTGCCGATTATATATGAAGCTTGGTTTTCATTTGCAGCACTGCTCATTTGATAAACCAAATTGAAAGATAGACATTCATATTTCACCTCCAAATATTTGTAAATACCGTAGCAGGGATCTCCGTATTCTCTATTGTTTGAAAATACAACGCAACGGTTGTTATCGTCGCAACTATAAAATACAGAAACATTTATCACGTGACCAAAAAAAAAATTTTTTTTAATGGTTTAACTCTTTCTTCAGTGCAATTGACACATCCCTGAGGCAAGTAACAGTTTTCATCTGAGGTGGAAGAGGATCTGGTGTAGTATAACCATCGTATGCACATTTCGACTCGGATGTGCGTCCATAATTTGCAGATTTTATTTTAATTAGTGATCTGGACGGACATTTCATCCTCGTTGGTGTATAATTTTCGCATAAAATAAATGTTGAAATGGCCACCTCTCCTGTTGCAAAATACATGGGCATCAGTGATATGATAGCAAGAATGGTGCGAATCTATGTTGCAACAAAACGGAAATTTTAGATGATAAATTTTGTAAAACATAAATAAGATTGTTTTAAAACTACTATATTTTTAGAAAATGTTAATTCATTTTTTTCCAAAAACGGAAAATAATCTTCAAAAATAAGTTTTTTTTTTCTTACCATTTTCAATTAAATTGAACTAAGTATTGAGCGGTGTGTCGGATATAAATCGCGAATATGATGTTAACAGAATCCAGTAGTTAGAATACTGACTTCGACACAAGGTTCTCCACTTATATATCCAAAAACGGTGGTTGGTATACAGTAGAAACTTCTTAATAAAAATTTATTGTTCATTTGTAGTACAAGTTTTAGTAAATGATATTGTAACCATGATAATATAGAAATAAACAACATCCAGGGTATTCAAACTACACTTGACGTATTTGGATAAAACCTTTTTCTCAAAGCATCAACATTAAATATTTAGTTGAACTAGATAAAAAGCTACAAATTTTCAATAGCCAGAAGATACTTGCAGATCACGCTGAAGGTAAAGCTTAGATAGTGGTAGCTTCAGATGTAATTCAAAATATTTACTAAAATTTTTAACTGCGTTCTACACTACATTATCATGAATCCTGACGGTATTCATATTATAAAATTGTTTCAAATGTTAATTTAATTTTTTTTAAAGTGACATGTCTAGCCGTTTATATTATTAAAGGTAAGCTGCGTGACTAGTAGAAAGGTTTTTTATTAACATGTGTCATTAATCTGTAATTTTAATTTTTGATAACATCTAGCAAGAATTTATTCTGAAGAATAAAGGAGTTTTACTGAATTGTAAGAATAAATTTTTTGTGCTACATTAAAACATCAAATCAAAATTCATTAGACAGTAATAAAATTAACCAAAATGACGACAAAAATGCTCCCCAAATAGGCTACTAGTATGGTCTAATTCCATCGTTGTTCTGCTTATCAAAGCTTTTTAAATTTTGTTTGTTCAAAAGTTTTATTAATTCGAAAATTGTCAAAAGAAGAAGATAAAAGTTCTCCCTCGCACATTTCAGTGAGAATGTCTCTAGAAAATTTAAAATTACAATTAGAGCCAATCATATTTGAATATTAGAATTTATTGCGACTAACCTAATTCGATGATTTTAAAAGTTTAAATGTTTATCGTCCTGATTGAAACACTAGGTAAATATTTTATCACAAAAATTTCACTGCGTCTTGGCTATTGTTAAAATGGAATTTCCTTAACTTCTTCCTTAATAATTTAACATCGTCATAAAATTGATCAATTTCAAAATAAGTTTTATCTCTATAAAAAACCACTCATACCATGAACTAGAGGGGATTTTTCTTCATAAAATAACATAAGGTTCAATTACCCAAAAATTTGTAATAACAATACCATTATTCAATGACTTTTAATAATTTAATAATAGTTTAAAATAATTAATTAGAGATAGTAATTAAGTAGCTCTGCNCTTCTTCCTTAATAATTTAACATCGTCATAAAATTGATCAATTTCAAAATAAGTTTTATCTCTATAAAAAACCACGCATACCATGAACTAGAGGGGATTTTTCTTCATAAAATAACATAAGGTCCAATTACCCAAAAATTTGTAATAACAATACCATTATTTAATGACTTTTAATAATTTAATAATAGTTTAAAATAATTAATTAGAGATAGTAATTAAGTAGCTCTGTACACGAGGATTTTATGGTTTACAATGAAAATCCGCTTCTTGTTGAAGCTACGCACCTTGATCTGCTTTATTATTATCAAAAAAATAGTCATCTGAGGTGATATGATGTAAGGTTGCGCATGTCATGATAACTTTTGCAGCATAGGCAGAGCGGAGACGCAAACAATATTGGCAAGGATATATCTTTTCGAGCATACGATAATTCGTTTTGCAGATTTGTGACGGTTGAAAACTTCTTTCGCATTATTTGTGACATCGTGGTAATATGTATTACTAACAAATTTGATAGCGTATAGCCTATAATCCAAAAAATTCAATACAATTTCAAAATAAAAAATAATGGAGAAACAAATTCAAATTTTATGTTCGCAGATCTAATTGTGAAACCATTTATGCCACCAAGGTATTCTCATGCTAAAATCAGTAGTCAGGTCCACAGACGATAAAATCGAGGAAATGGTTCCCATGTTTGTCAAACTTATTACTGCTCGTTCTCCATAGGTTCGTCGATGTTAATAAAATCCGTCCGACGCAAGCTGCTACAGACGGAAAGCCGCATAGCTGAAGGGACTGAGAAACTACGTTTGCCATATGGGAAGGTTGCACAACTTTCTGCAATAAAAGATTGACAGAAACTTTGACAACTGTTTTCAGAATCCTACAAACCGAGGATTTTGAAATTCCATATATGTCAACTAGCCGTTCCCCATCCTACAAAAAACTGATGATGAGGTGGGAGGTAATAAAAAAAATTCCTATGTGAATTCAAAAGTTGATCGCGATTTGAGATAAAACGTTTTCAAATTCTTCCTCTCTTAGCCAAAATTTCGCCTTGAATTAGAAATGATTGATTAGGTCGAAATTAATTTGTGCTTGATAAGTCTTTCCTCGTGAAATATCACCCTCTGCTTCGCAAGATGACACCACTTCATGAAATTTATCAAAGATAAAAAACACAAATATGGTACATAATTCAATTAATTTATTATGCCTAATGCACTTTTATAACATTGTGAAAATTCATTAATCCAAAATTACGGCTTACTGTTGTATCGACTTGATTTACAAGTTAAAATAAACATCTATACCGTCTTCAGAAATATTTAAGCAGTTATAAATTTTCAGAAGTTTGTTGGAAACGTGAAGAGTTCAACGAGTTTTACCAAAGAGACGCGTTACAAATTAAAGGTAAATTAAAAACAAACATATGAGTAACTGACAATGACCAAACTTTGGTTAGAGTAATCTCTTTCCAAACAGGAGCAAAACATATGTTCTGCAGCACTCCTCAGATGCAATGTACAGGGTGAGTAATCTTTTTAGTACCCTCTTTCTTCACTTTCACCATACCTCCTCCCAATCTATGTGGTTGCTTTTAATAATGTGCGTATAACAAATCAAAAGGATTATTTCATAGAAAAGGAGATTCTATAATGGCGATGGCGAGAGCTGGTTAGTTGAGAGAATCAAGCCAAAGAAAGTGGAGAATGGGGTATGATACCTTGGGATCTACTCCACCTCGCTCAACAGAGAACCTCCCGACCCCTCACTCTGCTTTGCTTTATTTTGTGGGGATACGCCATGCTGTTATTCTAATTGGTCCTTAACTGAGAGTAAAAACTAATTCCAGGAATGACCCTGCTGCACTATGCTTCTTAACTAAGTCTTCACTTTTCGAACTCAATTGAGACAAAAAGTGAAGACTACTTACGAAGCATATGGCAAACTCTCATTTCTATTTTAATATAAATCCCGCCCACTCGTAGCTTTTAGTTATTTCTTTCAACATTCTGCCGTAGCCGACTGACAATTTTCATATAAAACCCCCTCGCGGTGACATGGAAAAATGACGTCATGTGATAGCATGCTTTCTAGGGTACTAAAAAAGATAACTCACCCTGTAAGTTAATCATTTTTTCTATTGTACAGGGTGTTTCAAGTTTTTTAGTGATGGTGAAAGCAAGCTTTCACCAGTTGACAGAAATTTGTTGTGGCGGAAACCTATTTTAGCGCGAAATTGAAACCAAATTTAAATTATATAAATTAATTAAATTTTTTTTTTTAATTTAATATTAGAATTTTTAGGCTTGCTGATCTTGAATACAATTCACTCAAAACTGTCATTGTGTGACACAAAAAATTATGACAACTTGCCAAAGTAAAACAATAATTTGATAACTATGAAAATATATTTATTTTCTATTTGTCATTTCTATGCCTCTAAATCTTAAATTTTAAGGGAATTAGAAATTGATTGGATAAGGGC
>NIPM01000040.1:517637-537921 GCA_002738285.1 Holacanthella duospinosa | reverse complement strand
ATTATTATTATTATTATTATTGCCAAATTTTTTATTATTGAATGTAATTTGTTAGATGTTCCGTCATAATTAATTGCTTTCTTGGCAATACCTACTACCCTGAGTTATGAAACGCTAACATTATTTGGAAATTATTATGAAATTATTGTTTACTTCTAGACACAATAATTTGAAAAAATAGTGTATGCCAACTTACACAACATGTGTGTGTCTGCTGCCCTATGCCATTTTTGGTGAAAGGCAGAGAAAATTAGTATCCGTTTTTTGTAAACATGCTGTACATGAAGTAAAGAGTGGGGAAATACACTTGTCCTTTTGTCGGTGCTCTGACTCAAAAACTAATTGACCGATCGAGATGCAGTTTTCACTAATCGATAGCCCATGCACTAGGAACGGAAAAGTTAGAAGATGAGCCATATCCGTCAACTATGACCTAGTTTTTTTTATTTTTCACTCGAAACTCAATATTTGTCTTATGGGAATTTATATGTCAAGTAATAATTCGAATATTTCGATAATCAATGGCTGGATCGATATGGGATTTTCACTACAGGATAGCCCAATCCTCCTAATAACCCTAATCACTTAACGACCGGGCAACCTAACACCTAGTTTTACACTACCCCGAACATTACCCAGCTCCGGGCATTACTCGACCTCTGGCATTACGCCACCCGGGCATTACCTAACCCCAGGTATTACCCCACTCCTGGCATTGCGCGACAACAGGCATTACCGGACCCCCGTGTATTAGCTTACCCCTGGCATTACCCAACTCCAAAAATACCCGAACCCTGGCATTTCTCAAGCCCGGGCATTACCCGACCCGGGGCATTACCAGAACCCAAGCATTATCCGGACCGGGTATTACCCGACCTCGGGCATAAGCCGACCTCGACTTTACAATATGTCATGCATTACCCGAGCCTGGGCATTACCCTAATCCAGACATTACCCGACCCTGACATTACAATATGTCGGGCATTATTGTATCCTAGACATTATCCGATCCGGACATTACGTAAGCCTAGACAATACCCGACTCCTGGAACGACCCAACCCCGTCATTAATCAACCCTTAGCACTACCCAATAACGGGCATTACCCGACCCCGGACATCACCCAATCCCCTCCTTACAATATGCCAGGAATTACTCTACTCCAGACATTTCCCGACCCCGAGCATGACCAGAGACAGACATTACGCAACCATAGACAATCCCCGACCACGGGCTTTACTCAATATCGGCCATTACCCGACCTCCACCTTACAATGCTTAGACATTCCTCGACCAAGACATTCCTCAACCCCAGGTATTACCTGACCTCGGACATTACCCGAACCGGGACATTATCCGACCTAGGGCATTAGCCGACCCCGGGCATTACCCGACCACAGGCAGTACCCGATACTGACCTTACGATGTGCTAGGCATCACCCGAGCCCGGGGATTACCTACTCCGACCTTACAATATGCCAGACATTATCCTAACCCGGGCTTTACCCTACACCAGACATTAGCCCATCCCGGTACATAACCCGATCCAGTACCATCATCTCATGGATGAGTTCACTCATTCGGTGTAGGGAAGTCAGCCGCTTTCCCAGCTTGTAGTTCCTTCAAACCTCTTTGGAAATTACTCTCTCTCTCTCTCTCTCTCTCTCTCTCTTCTCTGTAATTCAGTATTAAGCTTATTCCAATATTAACTTTTTCTTTTTGTAACAATAAATAAGCCCAATTTTATGATATTAATTCGGCCCCTACCTTTATTTTTTAGTGACTTGTTTTTTTTGGATTTGTTTTTGGCTCTCGCCAATTTGGAAAAAGGTCAGAGGTCACCGGAGCCTCACTCACTCGGTAAGGTGATCCCTTCACCTCTGAACCCCCCATTTCCCTATTTTTTCCCTTGTTTTAATTATTGTCCCATTTGTTCCCAAACCCATCCAATTCCCAACCCACACCCTGTCACTTCCCCGACCCTACCCAATCATCCCCAAAATACCAATCCCAATCCCAAATTTATAATTACCTCCCTAATATACCCCCAATTCCCCTCGTAAGACTCCCCGCGGTCTTACAGTTCTCGAGCAAAGAGTAAGAGCGCAACATACAAACTGTCACTTCTTTGTTTAGATTAATTCTATAGTTAGAATCTTCGATCGTTTTATTTTTGTGGCAAGCAATCAGCGTAATTTCATCTTTCTAGGTGCGAAACCAAACAACATACTTATAGATGCAATATGAGTTAACAGAAATTTTTGTCTCATATTTTCAAATTTCTTCCAACTCGCCGCGAATGTTTAAATTAATTTTTTTTTTTCATCTATGACACTAGGTAGCCCAGCATAGTTGGACATAGAAAAGTTTAAAATTTGAATTCAGTAGGGGACATTATTTATGCATAAAGTTATTATATTTTTATGCTTTAATAATTTCTAGATAATAGTTTTCTCAATGAATCTGACTCCAAGACTTTTTGGAAGTTGGGAATCATTTCATCACCTTTGCGTTTGGGAGTAATTTATGACGGAGTCATGACTTTACCAATAAGCGCAAGTGAGCATAGCGGACTAATTATTTATGTTTTCTCATCTACTTCCAACGATAAGTAAAAAAAAAGATAAAATTCAGATTCTCCTATCCGATTTTCAATATTTTCCATACTCCCAAAAATCAAGTAGTCATAGTCATGACTTCGAGTCGACTCTCATTGTTTAGAGAGTCAGGATTAGAACTTTGGATACGCAAAGAATTTTTCTGACTTTTTTAACATTAGAATCTCCCATCTCAAAATTTTTCTAAGTTTTATTTTTCAAATTTTCCATTCTCTAACAACCTACAAAATATGCTCTACGAAAGTAGCTGCAAACAGTAACAAGAGTAACTGTTCCCTATGACATTTTTTTCTACGGCCACCGATTGTGGTCACACGTTTTTTTTTATTTTATGCGAAAATTGTGTTCAAACTATTACCTTTGATGTAAACGCATGAACATAGAGAAAAATCTCGAAGGGAAAAGTTAGACCACAGATTCAATGTTAAAAAATTTAGAAAAAATTACGTGCTTACCAAAGGCTCGAATACAATCTTAAAATCCTTCGCCTTAACCTGTCCTTTCCTTAACTCCTTATCTGCACCTTCTTTAATTAATTTCATTAATTAGAAAAGAAATTCTAATTTTGTAAAATCAAAAACGATTAATTTTAACTAGTGTTTCCCTCTCTTTTACCTTAACTTTTGATTCACTTTTGCTGTGAAGGAGCAGAACACTAATCAGAAGAACTATTTTTATAATTTACAATATTAAAATTACTTTTCCAACTACACAATAAACTTAAATTTCAACAAATCAACAAAATTTGACTTTTGAAAACCACGGACTGAGAGGGCGGTTTTGTTTGTGTGATGGCGTGAGAGGGAATTCTTCCCTATTCGGCCCAAGGATGAGAAAAACAGAAAACTTGAGACAATAATTTCTGTTAACTCATATTGCATATCTATAGGTACCGATCCATGCAGAAGTAGTTGGTGTTTTTTGTTTTTTATAACACTCCTTTGCCATCGAACCTCAAATCAAAATATATTTAACCTATACGCTAAAAGTTACTGTTAGGCTTATAACCGCCGTGGTACAGAGTCGGGCATATAAATAATTTATTAAAATAGGTCGATTTTCAGAAAACAGTTTACTAAACTGTTTTCTGATATATATATATATATATATATTTATTCATGATTTCGTAAACTGAGTTTGCGAAATTATGTAGATTTAGTTGCAATATGATATTACAACTGTTTTATTTATTTGAACTAATTTGTTATTCATACTATTTTATCTATTTGAAGGTTCTTACAGAAGGTTTTGACTTTCCCATCCTCTGATTTGAAATTTTCAGAAATAAAATAATACCTTTTCCGTACTCTTGAGCAAATTTTGATAAAATTTATATTTACATTTTTGAAAAAAATTATAATTAAATTTTTTTAATAATTAAGTCACCAATCACCTATCCAACTATATATTAATACTTCTAAACAATAATTTAGTGATTTTAATAGGAAATTATTAAAAATTGTTACCTTGGATCGATGATGATTAAAAGTAAAACCTGTTGTTCCTACTCAAATTTAATTCAAAAACTTTCTAAATTAACAAAATAGAAACAAATACAAATAAAAATACCTTACCTCTTCATTGATTGAAGTTATAATGAGATTTCAGTTATTAAAGTGGAATCCGTTGTGAAGGNGTGATTTTAATAGGAAATTATTAAAAATTGTTACCTTGGATCGATGATGATTAAAAGTAAAACCTGTTGTTCCTACTCAAATTTAATTCAAAAACTTTCTAAATTAACAAAATAGAAACAAATACAAATAAAAATACCTTACCTCTTCATTGATTGAAGTTATAATGAGATTTCAGTTATTAAAGTGGAATCCGTTGTGAAGGGGAATAGATTCAGGCAGGAGACCATATGTGTGGATTGAGCGGGTAGGCGGGGGGGGGAGAATTCAGAATAACTCCATGAAAATATAAACCTTATTCAATAAAAAAAAAATATTTGAGGCAGATGAGGCGGCAGTGTGAAAAAAATTTCAAAAAACACTAACTACTTCTGCATGGATCGGTATCAGAATTATCTTCTGTAGACTAACAAGAAGCGTCTATTCACTTGAATCTAGAAAAATATAACAAAAGTTTCTTCGCCAATATCCTTCAAGTCCGATTCTGATGTTGCATACGTAAACCAACTCGGCGGCGGCGATTGTGCAATAAATGAAAACATTCAACGTAAAACACACCTTCCCCTCGAAAACAGGATAAGGGTTTTACCTTTTTGTTTTTATAGTATACTGAAAAGATTGACGACGGAGGTTCTTCCCATATAACTGTTCTAATCCATTCTTACAATTTATCTTTTGATGTGGCAAATCGAAGATGGAATGGCGCAGAAGTAGTTTCATTCTAGTTCTAGTACATTCAGCACGGATCATTCGGCAAAGGATTTTCTGGGTCGGCATAGACGAAGAAGAAAAGACTTTGTTTTGACTGTCTGTAGAAATTTCAGTAGGTGTGGCTGGTGCTTAAGTATTTGACACAAAACGTTTTACAAATTCAATTTGGCTTTCCAAGGGATAGGCGGTGTCCAATATCAGATTTTGTGACTTATACTGCTTGTACATTTGGCGATAGTGGAGATTGACTTATGGCTTAGGAATTTGCTTAATTTAAAATTAGGTATGTAACGAATACCGGTATTCGGCCCAAAAACGAATAACGAAGCTTCGCTTCGTTCTACAAACGAATATCTCATACTGTGTAAGTGGGGTATCCATCGAAAGGTCTCAGCTCCAGGAATTGTATTCATGTGTCTGAATTACGTTTTGATGAATACCGCAGATTTTATTTTTAAGAACTTTCTTTAAAGCAAAGTAAGTAAATTTAATTTAATCTTGTACTCTTACTCTTAGTTGAGTCGAGGCAAATTGTGATGTGACTCACTTGAAATTAATTACTACTAGCAAAATTTCAAGAAAATTTTTATTATTAGAAATTTGAGATTCTTTCTTTCTTCCATATCAGAGTCAAGATACCCGAATCCGAACCCCAGCCCCAGCCACCAAATATTTCCAATCGGAACCAGTAGAAAAATATACTGTACAGTTTCCTTCTAAGGTATAAAGTTTTTTAAAGATTAGTTTGTTTTTTTAGGTTCTTTTTTATTATTTTAGTTTATTTTAGTTATTTCTTAGGTTTGTTTTTTCACTTTTTTTAGGTTTTTGAAGATTTTTTAGGCATGAAGGTATGCCAGTTTGTAAGGTCTATTTTTGGTTTTATTTTAGGTTTTTTTAAGGTTTTCTTTAGGTTCTTATTTTTATTTTTTTTTAAGTTTTTTTTTAGGTTTTTTTTTTAGGTTTTTTTTTAGTAGCATACCTTCAAACCTAAGAAAACATAAAAACCTAAAGAAAACGTAAAAAAAACCTTTAAAAAAATTATAAACAAATCTTAAAATCTGGCATACTTTTAACCTTAAAAACCTAAAAAATAAACCAAGAACCAATAACAAACCTTAGAAAACAAACCTAACAAAAAAAAAACGAAAATCAAAAAAAATCTTAAACAGGTTACCTTACAAGCAAACTGTACTGTATATTTTCCTATTGGTTTCGAGGAGTTGGTGGACGGTGCTGGGATATCGGAATGGGGTATCTTGACTCTGATTTCTTCGATTCTGAATTGCTGTTGTCACTGTGGAGTTTTAGTTCACTTGGATTCATGTTCAAACTCGCTAATTTCATGTTTGAGATATTCGGCCGAATATTCGTCCGAAGCTTCGTCATGAGACCCCGAATACGAATATCTGTATTCGTCGGTAAAATAGGCCGAATATTCGTTCGGACGAATATTCGTTACATCCCTATTTAAAACACAAGCATCAGGAATAAATTGGAAATGTCAAAAATCAAACAACGCCGCAATCTTGACATGTGAGATACGCAATTTTCAGTGTAATTTTTCGAGGCTTATGGGAGAGTAAGCACGAGATCAGGTATGGTTACTCACAAATGTGTATGTTGACAAAATAACAACTATTCGATTTAGTGTCGGATTTTAATTAGGTTTTGACTAGGATATAGAATTACGGTTGTACAGTATTTTTGGTACGCCTTGGAAAGTAAATATGCAACCCTGATTGATAGAAACTGAATGTCGGTATAGAATTTCATATAGTTGTTTTTCAAATTTTCATTTACTCGTGTTATTGCACAATGGAGAAACAAAATTGTGCACATGCTATTTGGGTAGACATACTGTCACGTCGAAACCACGTTTGGTATAAACGTGGGGTAAAGTATTGGAAATATCACATGTCTTGTGGATTTTATTCTTGAACAAATTTTACATTAATTGTGCAATTAACTGTATGTAAATCCTTTTTTACTGATGTAGCTGCTACTGATGATAAGCTACCCTAACTCGCACTAAAAGTTCAAGCCTACTGGCTGATATAAGCAGTAAAAAATCAATAATCAAATAATTTTAATTCTACATTATAATCAACGTTTGAGTAACTGAACCCTAGTGAAATGATCATAGCCACAATAAGAATGTAAACAAATGAGCCTCATCGCATTTAATAAATACAAATATTTACTAAATGCTTCATTCATTGAATTGAAAATGTTTTTCAGTTTTATATAATTACATGTTTATAAAATTTAAAAAAAACGATTCTCTGTTAACAAACACCGACAGTTCGTTTGCGACTATAAGTATTCCATATTTATTTTGCTGTACGTCTCGAAAATATTCCGAAACGACAACCCAATATTCCTGTCATAACAGAACGCAATGCCGTCACTATATCGATTGGCTCGTTTCGTTAGACGAAGTTACACAATTTCTACTAAACCATGTAAATGGGATCCAGTGCTTACACTCTCATGCGTCTCCACAATAATTGTAAATCAAAGGTTATTAGAATGAATTACATTTGGACGAATTTAAGTTTGAATCACAAATTTCAATTTACTTTGGTATTTTTGCACAATTGCAACTACACACTATATATAACAAATCAAATTTTGTCCAATGTGTGAATTATAAAATCAAGTATTCATTGAAAATATCAACAAGTGCGTAACAAAATTAATCTTGAAAATGAAATATCAAAAAAAATTTTTTACATGTTTCATGGTTCAATGACTTTGTTATGAATAAGTTCAAGTTTATCTACTATGTTATTTCAAGTTAAAATATTGGATTATGTTGCAAAGAAGCACAAGATTTACATAAGACGACAAATGTATTATGAATATTATTATGAAAGGGAGTGGACTCGTCCAATAACTTGAAAAGTGATGTTTTTATATATCATGATAAAGAGCAGACTTGAATCATGAATTTTTTGGAAACCGAAAAAACCTGTTTTGCAGTTAACATGAGTCTTCATCTGCTACAGCATTACCGCGGATGACAACCAGTAAGTGGATTTACGTGTATGCTTTCTGTTTGTCCGTGTGAGATAAATTGAGAGTGGTGCACGTCTGTTTAGCAAAATGTTTGGAAATAAAGATCTGAGTAGTTTTAGGGTAATTGAGCGTCTGTCACCTTTCGAAGTTGAATTTTATTACGTTGTGATATAGTTTTTTTAAATTGTTTGAATAGAAAGTAGAAATCCATACTTGCTTATTAGCATAATAGTGGTGGTTTTGATTTAAAAATATATATTATTAAAATTCGGTTTGGTTAAGCAACATAATAATTTCTATAAATGTGGTAAGATGCAAACCTTATACTCCACAAGCCTATTAATATAATTTTGGTGTAGTAGATGGTGTAATAAGTCTTCTATATTATTCTTAGGATATTCGAAAAGTTGAAAGTGCTGTGTGACACAGGTAAGAATTAGACAACTTAATCCATCAAGCTATTAAGTATTCTGAAGAAAGCTCAGTCTGTATTTTTGAGAAGGTACTTGAGTTTGTCAATTGATGATATACAATATTCAGTTTCAAAATATGTCAATACAGCATATTGGAATACCGTTTGTCTATTTAGTTGATCGAGTGTTGTGTTCATTGGGTTTCCCTCAATATCCGCCAAACAAATATGCGCCTAATAAGCGCCAAAAAGATTGGAAAATTTGAGCAAACAAGATATTACAAACTAAAATGAAACTTCAGCTTAGCTAAACCTGCAGTAACCTCAAAAGTTACAATAATAATCGTTAGATAAACCCACCCATGGGCGTTTAAGGTTCGGCGAACCTTGAGGTTTGAAAACATTTAATCGGACCCCGAACCGAACCAAACATTGTTCGATACGGGTTCGGCTCGGGTTCTATATTTTCTAATTAGGAACTGGTTCGGCTCGGTTCGACAAGGTCTAGATTCGGTTCGGGTTCGGTGCGGCCTTAAAGTTTTGTATTTAGGAATCGGTTCTGTCCGGTTCATAGCTGAACCTGGTTCGGTTCGGTTCGGGAAGTTCGGCGAACCTGAATATTTGTATATTAAATGGGGCAAGGTTTGGGTTCGGCTAGGTGCAGGTTCGGTTCGAGAGAGTAAAATATTGAAGTAGATTCAGGTTCGGTTCGGTGCGGGTTCGGTGCGCTAAAGTAAAATTTGAAGTTGGTACGGGTTCGGCTCGGTTCTGTAGAGTCGAGGTTTGGTTTAGGTACGGTGCGGCAAAAATTTTGTGGACTAGGTTCGGGTTCGGAAGGTTCGGTAAACCTCAAACGCCCATGTGTGGATAAACCTAACAAACTTAAACTATGTCTCAAAATATTTAGCTTTTATTGGGTGCTACGCTTAAATGTTGTATATATTGTTTTTGGACCTTGTAATGCATGAATATTCACTCCAATATCAACAAGTAGAAAGCTATTTCTGTTTATTTAAATGTGTTTCATTTTATTGAATGTGGCGAATATAGTCAGTTCTACTTACTTCATGACAGTTGTTTTCCCATACTGTTGACATAGCAGAATTTCCTATGAAATTGGTTTAAAATGTATTGAAAACATCAAGATGGATATACCATGTTGATGCCTACTTTTGCCCGCTACTTTCGAAGCTGCACCAAATAGTACCCTTTGTATTGCGTAAATATTCGCCGAAATAAACAAATTAGAATATTATTAATATAAACTGGACAATGAAAGCATGTTTACATATTTCTTTAGACAGCCGTAAAAATTAATCTAATCAGTTGCATCGCATTGTCTTAGCTTTGCTCTTTTGTTGGAATTAAAAACCATTTACCGATATAAAATAACCATATCTCTGAGCAGAATTTTCTACACAAAAATCATAGGTGGAATATACTATCCAACATTGTTCCATATGCGGTAAATAACACAAAAAAGAAACATGCATTATTCATTTACTAAATCTTTTAGTTCCTGAATTAAGTTTTGAAAATTATTTAGCTCTATCTTCAATACAACATGTTTATGTCAGTGAATAAGCCTAAGGGATGAACAGTTAGATAAACTATACTCATGATATCCATCAATTCCACAATTTGAATAAACTTCATAAAATTAGAAACAGTGCAAACGGATAATTGCCTTCGTGGACTACAAAATATCACTAATCCCACGTGTAGCAAAGTTCGTCTAATTTTTTATCTCTATAATATAGAAAATTATATCACTTTTGCATTGATTTTAGATGTAAACTTATGCTTGTTATAAATTCAACAATCTATAAAGAATTCCGGAACATAAATTATAAAAGTGCATCATTCAAGAGTTGCGCTTAATCTATGAAACAAATTTTATAACAAAAAACGTGACTACCTTATGTACTAGAGCTACTTATGCACTAAAGCATTCTAAGTTGACGGGAATGCCATGCGCCTACAGCAAAACATTCTTCATTTTACTTGCACTATTTCACAGAAAAAATTGTACTATAGCCATTCATTTCCATGTATACTATTTATTGTACTATATTATCTAACAAACTTTCTAAGTTCAATAAATTTACTCTATTCCATTTTTGTTGAAATTGGCAGGTTCTTTAAACTTTGTTGTTAGGTAGCGGTTGAAAAAAAGTTAGTTTCGTTAGACAAATTGCTCGTACGGGTTCAAAACAAAATTTGGCGTCATTTTACCCGTTGGGTTTGGTGTATTGTTACTGTAGTCGAAAGCAAGTCTCCTAAAATGTATAGGGAAACAGAAAATCTAGGACTATTACATCCCTTCAGTAAAAATAATAAATTCAAATGTTCGGAAAAACAATGGAAACTGCTGATTTGGGGGTAAGTATATTAAAATTTCAATAAAATAATTGGGATTCAGCTTGAACTCATAGTGCTAATAGCAGTTATAGTTAGCGTACCGTAATTACCCTAAAAACAATGTATACGCCATTTGAATTTTGGATTAAAAATGTTGTTTACAGAAAAGAAAGAAACAAATTCTAAGGGCAAAATGGTGAGTGTGAAAAATGAATACAATAGCAGAGTAGAGTATTGTAAATCGTTTAACAGAATACAAATGTATAAGGTCTTCAGTTGCCTCATTTTACCTGCTGATTTTGAAATCAGTTTCCAATGAAGAACCTAATTTGTTTTTATTGTTTTGATTCTCCTAAAATTGTTTGTATAGTCCAAAAACAAACCTTAAGCGTTATGAGAAGTGACTTTTAGCCACCTGTTCTTTGTTACTGAAACCAGTATGTTTATATTAGTAATAAGTGGTTAAACCACATACATGGTAACAAAAACCCCCTCCCCCCGATAATGTAGAAGAAGTTTTGTAAAGACCATTGAAATGTACTGGAACAAAGACTAAGATTCAAGTCTAGGTTATAAATATAATGAACGCTATGATTTTTCAAATTGTAAAAGGTTATTTTGAAATGCCCATGTCTCAATGGATATCAAACGAATCATATCAAACGAATAAATTTTTATAAAATCAACATTTCTTACACAGATTGCCAAGGCTAGATTATTTACTCGTCAACTTCTTTGTAATTTTGTATTGAGTTGACTGGGGTTATCCATTTTTAACTGAATGGCAAGCTGAACATCAGTAAAATATGTAGAACCTATGTAAATAACTTTTAGCCTCGTTCATATTTTGTATTTCATTCGCAGAATTGTCACCGTAGCAATTGTTTCAGTCGTTGCAATTTTTATTACAAATTCATCCCCACTTAATAGAAGAATGAATCCTAAACTGAAATCCTCATCCAATGAGCAGGTTGGCCACAGAATGCTTCAACAGTCTTCGGTACAAGAAACTAATGACACTACAGTTCCTCATCGTAAGAAATATCATAATTCAGATAAAAATATCTTATTGACATTTCACTGATAGCAACATTTGAAACGTAAGATTCAAATAATTCTAAAATTTTGGCAAGTATTTCAAATTTCAAAATCTCTCTCTGGAATATACTTTGGACGATGGTAATTAAACATTTTCTTTCCTTTGCTGCTTACATCTTTTTTTTTTCTCAGTACGTACAGAAACAACTGAATTTCAATTTCACCATCATACGGCAGAATTTGCTTACAAAATCTAACATTAAAGATAAACAAGATTTATAAACGAAGTGAAAATGTCTAAATACATTTTACAAAGAAATTGTAGGAATATGTATGCGGAATTTGCTGTCTTCAAAAAGTTCAACTCTGAGACTATAATTCTCCAAAAGGTGGGCTTGCAACCAGTTACTTTTTGTTAGGTCGTATTTTCTTTTAAATCAGAAATCGGGATAATGAACTTATGCTTCATTTCAGCAATTATGAAGCAATTTAGATAAATTTAAGGTCGACGTAATATAGTATTGGAAGTTTAATATTAGCTGAACGCTGCTTCCTTCATACTAATTAGCTAATATAATGTAACGCTTTAGTCATTTAGTCAGTACCATTTACACATTTACAGAACATATAACATAAAATCAACGACTCAGCGAAAATGAGTTAATGCACTTTGTTCATTCGTAGCAACAACATTCTGTTACGACCAGCCTTCTTGTGGTGAGCACTTATCAAAGCAAATAGTAATTTAGTTGAATGTTGAAGAATTTATTGCCGTCTATTTCATGTTAAGGCCCGGACACATGGGGTGGAATATGTTTGACGGGTAAACAACAGTCACCTGTAAACATCGAAAAAACTGATAGTTACTTTTATCCAAAATTCACTGACTTTGAAATGAATGATCATTATTTATTTGAGAGAGCCCACCGCTTCTATGCACAGAATAATGGACACACGGGTACGAACAAAATTCATTTGGTTATGTCCAGTGTAAAGAAGATCTTGTATTTTCTTCACAAAATTTTTTCAAACCTTGAAGGATTTCTAATTTTTAAATAGATTTTAATTTACTCAACATTTCTTTTTATCTTGTAGCTCAGTTCGAACTAACTCCGAACATGTCTGCACTCAACAGCAATTTAACAATTTGCGGAGGGCAACTTAAGTCTTGTTACCAATTTGCTCAGTTCCATTTCCACTGGGACGAGGTGGATTGGGATGGATCGGAACACACTATAGATGGACAAAAATTTTCGATGGAGATGCACATTGTTCATTATAAAAGTAAATTTAAATCTTTCGCAGAAGCTCTCAGCTCAAATGAAAGAGATGCAATTGCAGTCATGGCAGTCTTTTTTCGGGTATTTATGAATTTACACATTTTCTACTGCCTGCCGGCCTGGCTTTTTAAAAATGACAATTTTTTGGTGAAGAGAGAGAGGGATGGGAAAAAGACAGCAGAGTAGAACAGCTGTTGAAGAGACAGAAAATTTTTTATCATTTTTAAAAAGCCAGGACGGTATATTATTTACATGCTGTACAGCATCACTCGCAGATATAGTGTGGTAGTGTGAAATATTGAGTTAATTTGGAAGCCGTCTAGCTGCTTTTGTAGAAAACCACAACTAGTCTGCAAAAATTTATTTCACGGGAGATTACTTAAACAAAATTTTATGTTGCTTGACCATAAACACCACTTTTGCACCTAAATTCATTACACTGTATCCAATATTCGTTAGATAGGACTCAAGAAGGCTATTTATAATTTCCATTTTGAAAGCATATTTGGGTAATTTACTGTTCAATAGTGAATATGCAACCATGAATTTAATGTTAGCTACTTTGAGAAATTAATTTGCGTAAATTTTTTTTTCGCACAATTAAATACAAAATTGTTTAATTTTGTGAGTGTTGTGTGAGGTACCTTATTGTATCCTACAAGTACTAATAGATAAATCCGACCTACTATTGTTGTTTTCAAAACCTACGATAGAATATTCTGTATTAAGGTGTGAACCAACGTGATTCTCCGTAGTTTCAAATTCAAAAATTCAAGTTTCTTTTAGAAAAGAAATACAGAAATTAATAGTAAAGAAGAAAGTCGGAAATAATGAATATAAATATGCAAGCTTCCAAGCTTTCTTAGTACACTATCAGTCAAACTATGCGTAAAAGCANTAAATACAAAATTGTTTAATTTTGTGAGTGTTGTGTGAGGTACCTTATTGTATCCTACAAGTACTAATAGATAATTCCGACCTACTATTGTTGTTTTCAAAACCTACGATAGAATATTCTGTATTAAGGTATGAACCAACGTGATTCTCCGTAGTTTCAAATTCAAAAATTCAAGTTTCTTTTAGAAAAGAAATACAGAAATTAATAGTAAAGAAGAAAATCAGAAATAATGAATATAAATATGCAAGCTTCCAAGCTTTCTTAGTACACTATCAGTCAAACTATGCGTAAAAGCAAACCTGGCAGGTTGGTTTAATAAACGGATCACAGTCGAGTATAAATCACTAGACTAGTCAGAAGTAATGTGTTAATAGCAAAGGACTCAACTCGCATAGTCTCTTTTATCTTCAGGAATCATAAGTTTTACATACAGAGTGTTATTTAAGTAAGTCTGAATGCTAGGGCATAAGAGTGACTTAGCGTGGGTTGGTGATGCTGCCATCATGTACATTACTGCAGAACTAAAATTTTCGCAGAGAATTTGCGCGGCTAACAATTGTAACGGTTACTAATTTTCCCAAAATAAGTTAAAATAAAAAAAATTGGAGGACAGGATCAAGTAAGAATTAAAAATAAATATTACAAGTTATTTCAAATAAATAATTTTCAAAAAACAAAAAACGTATATTTTGAATTTGCTATGTAAAGGATAAGTGTGTATATTTAAATTTGAGATTCTAGTGCCGC
Source organism: Holacanthella duospinosa (assembly GCA_002738285.1). Taxonomy (NCBI): domain Eukaryota; kingdom Metazoa; phylum Arthropoda; class Collembola; order Poduromorpha; family Neanuridae; genus Holacanthella; species Holacanthella duospinosa. The sequence goes on along the minus strand of NIPM01000040.1, from coordinate 523,205 downwards.
CGGCGCATACTTCTAAACTTCTCAACCACGTTGACATTTTTTGAAATTTGAATGGAGAAAGTAAACTGTGCTATATAAATAACCCTCTGCATTTGTTTTCAGAAAACTCACAAATTGTAATTAATGGCTTATAAACTTGTATAAGCAAAATTTTGCTTCTTTTTAAACCTTTTACTTCCCACTTGTTATTCTAAAGTAATGTTGAAAATCTCAAGTTTTTAGAGAATAGGACAGGTGACCTTTCAGGAATGAAATTGCATTAATGAATAACATTTAGTAAATATTTGTATTTATATGTTACGTGGTCCATGTCTAAATTTTATTGAAGTGATGATGATTTGAGTAGAATCCAGTTACTCAAACTTTCATTCGAATAAAAATGAATTAAACCTCAATGGTTGGTTTATTAATTTTCTACAGCCCATGTTACAACAAAGAAATAATTATTTAGTACGAGAGAATACAACTTGTGATCATTGACAACTGTGCCAGTTAAAAGGGCCAAAAAGGGCCAAACATGAGCCAATTCTTCTCATAGAGAATTTCCATCTTATAAAACGGCTTTGAAAGTCTAGAAATTTCATAAAAAATGTGCTAATTTTTAGTTGAGCCCTTTATTTATATCAAACACCATTTTAGCATCTCGGCATTCTTAGTATGTATAAAGTTTAGTTTTTGTCTTTTTGTAATAACAATAGTGAGTGGAAGTTTGGAAAACAACCATGTTTAAAATTCGGTATCCACATTCAGTTTTCTAATATTTTTCCACGACCATAACCTAATATCCCCATGAAATCCAAACACAAAGGTGTCACTAAATGAACCAGTCGGTTAAGATTACTTGTTACTCAACCATGCAAGATATTCCGTTTACTCTCCCATGCGTCTCGACACTCAATAACTAAATCAGATGTGCCACTTATGAACTTATTCAACATGTTTTTTTGAAAATTTTTATGCAGATTTCACAAGATGAAAACAGAGAGCTTGATTCCATCGTAAAAGCGGTGGAAAAACTTCGTTTCCCAGGAAAAGTGCTGGAGTTTCATTTGTCACTAAGTATTTCCAAAGTTTATCCCGCAGCAGAGCGGAGAGAATTCGCCTCTTACTTGGGATCACTCACAACACCTAATTGTGACGAAAAAGTTATCTGGACTGTCTTCCTTAGTCCAATTCCTATTTCCGAGTCTCAGGTAATACATTGAATGTAAATGATGGCTTCTTCCTCCCAATATGAACGTTTTGATGGTTGTTTCTAAGATAACCGTGAACGAAACCCATACAGCTTCAAACTGAAATACACTTTTCAACATTTCATAAATCAAATTGTTTGCAACTGAATTGCAAACACATATGTTAAATAGTAGTATATCTGTTTGTAATTTTACACACCTATGATGTCTATATATGCATTAGTTCTGAATTTTATGTTCTTTGAACTCGATTGAAAACGCAGGTTGCAAAATAAATTCCCCTCTCAGAGGTGCCATGTCGTCCCACTCAATGGGTACAAAAATAGAAAAATGAAACGAAAGTTTCTAAAAGAGCTATTAGCTATTACAAAAATTGAGGGAATATGATAATGTATTTATCTATGCACGTTTGATTTGAAGTTTTCTTACGTTATCAAGCATTATTAAAACTTTTGACAGTGCTATGATTTCTACTGTACTACTACATAATCTAATTCGCTAAAGAATTTTATCTCATCCCGAAAGCTTGAGAGAAAAAGCTTATTTCTCTCTCACGATNCATAATCTAATTCGCTAAAGAATTTTATCTCATCCCGAAAGCTTGAGAGAAAAAGCTTATTTCTCTCTCACGATGAACTGTTGTAAGACAATTACACCCATAAAATTCCTCCCAAGAACAATTCTCCCATAGATAATTCCCTCCATGGGTAGTTCCTATCACGGACAATTTGTAAGACTTGATGCAATAAGTTCGAAACCGAACATTATATATATAAAGAGTGTAATGGGAATACCCCACACTTTACTCTTTCACCTAAAGAGAAAATTTTAAATTAGTGATATTTGAGAAAATNAGAATTTTTAAGGGTGTAATGGGAATACCCCACACTTTACTCTTTCACCTAAAGAGAAAATTTTAAATTAGTGATATTTGAGAAAATTGAGTAGGGGTTGTGTGCATTAGGTGTGTGAAAGTGTGAAGTGTGGGGAATTCCCGTAACACCCTTGAAAACTCTCTCTACAGTAAACCTCGGATAAGCCGGATGTCAAGGGACGGAAAATAAGGTTCGTGGTAACCGAGGTTCGGCTTAAGCGTAAGCCGAACATACAACTTGGGGAATAATTTGNTTTAAATTAGTGATATTTGAGAAAATTGAGTAGGGGTTGTGTGCATTAGGTGTGTGAAAGTGTGAAGTGTGGGGTATTCCCGTAACACCCTTGAAAACTCTCTCTACAGTAAACCTCGGATAAGCCGGATTTCAAGGGACCGGAAAATAAGGTTCGTGGTAACCGAGGTTCGGCTTAAGCGTAAGCCGAACATACAACTTGGGGAATAATTTGTTCGTCTTAGCCGAGGTAGTTTTAATTTACCATTACTTTATAATAGTAAGTTGTTGTGGAGACTAAAAATGACTAAAAATATATCATTGGGTCATTTTCTGTCGAATTTCAATGTTTGAAAAGTCGTTCAAAAGAAGTTATTCGTTAAATTTTGTAAGAAAAAAGGTGAAGATTCTTTAAAAATTGATCAATTAATTGGTGTTCGTGTTAACCGAGGTAAAAAAGCATGTGACTTATGGACTGAAACCACGGAAAAGCGTTCTTGGTAGCCGAGGGTTCGGCTTAGCCGTTCCATCTATACACAAATTCCCTATCTCAGGGCGCGGACCGGACCAAGTGGTAACCGAGGGTCCGTGGTAACCGAGGTCGGCTTATCCGAGGTTTACTGTATACTCCCGAACCAAATAGCATTGAGCCCTCGGCGTGAGTCGCATATGACAATTTTCCAAACAAACATCCCAAAATTGGAGTTGTGTGCGGCAGTCAATCAATTGTATTGTATTGTGATTTACTCTGAACGAAATGTCGTCCAGAGTTTCAAAAATTTCTACACAGATATTGCTATAAATAGAATTCTAATTTTAGAACAGGATTTTGAGTAGATTTGGTTAATTCAACGTTTCTTTCAATTAATCTATCTCGCGAATCCAATATTTCTTTTCATATTTTTGAGTTTTGGACTTGTGTATCATTTAAAAGAATTTGCCTACATTTCTTTCATTTTTGATTTTCATTACATCAAAAATTTTTTACCTTGTGTCTCGGAAGTCTTTAATGTGGCGCAAGTAACACCTTTGATACGTTGACATGCTATAGCAGTTGCCTGAATCACATTTTTAATTCCAATTTTTTCTAGAAATTTCTTGCTATCAGATGTCTCCCGCCCAACTCCTTGTACACTCTCCTTCAATTTAATTAGAAATGGTTTTACCTTTAACACTATGTCTTTTTGAATTTTTGGTGGCAAGGTAAATGTAAATAAAAAATAAGACTTATCTGAATTAAGAATTAAACTTTAACTTCACCACCTAAAAGTTTAAATGAGAAGACGCGCACATCTCGAAAGAAAAAACAAAAAATCTCGCGGCGAGGACTTTGAGGGCTCAATGCTATTTGGTTCGAGAGTATATATAATGTTCGGTTTCAAAAAATAAAAAATAACTTGAGTCATTGCTTTTAAGACGTGCACTATTAAGTATCGTCATCATACACTTTTCTCTTTCAACTTTTTTCTCTTTGCTGAAGTTAATCTACTCTTAACCATAAGAACCATCAAGTGATACATATCTGGGCAAATAAGTTTGTATCAGTTTTTAAAACTAAACCATATGGTGAGTCAAAATAGCTGATTTCGCTTATTTGTACATTATCACCTTACCGGGTATGAGTAAGTCATGTCAATCGATACTGTTGGCGATCTTTTGCGAAAATTTAGCAAAAAAAAATAAAAATTTTTTTCGTTAGGCTACAAGTACCACTTTTGCGACTAATCAAAGCTAATATTGTAAAACCACCAATTTTATTTAGCCATAAAATTTTTGCCAAAGTATATGCCACCATCAAGCTTCGATACTGCTCAGCAGCTAGAAAAGAAATAAGAATAGAAATTGTAGGCTTCGACGAGCTTCGAGCATTTCAGAAACGGCGAACTTATACGATACACGTTGTGTTTAGCCACCTCCAAACGTTAGTCAACATTGTGTTATACAATCTGCTTTATGCATGTATATTAAATAGAATGATTCCACTATAAATCTTCAAATTTTTCGTAAAAGTTGACCTAAGCACCAACAATGGATGTCAGATCCGTAATTTAAACAGGATGCTTGATTGACTGACGTATGACTTACACAAATCCAGTCTTGTACTATTGGGTATGTGATATTAAAAAAATTTATTGTTGGCACAAATTCACACAATTTTAGCAAAATTTGACCTCGCAGCTAAAAATGTATGTTATATCAATCTACGCTACATTTCCGATCGATTAACAAATTACTTACACAGTCACGAGATGGGTTTTTCACAAATAAGTTTAAGTCTGTTTTACCTAGGTTATTCGTTTTCAGTTTTAAAAATTGATACGAACTTATTTGCCCTGATATGTATCAGTTGGTGGTTTGTGTGTGGGTGAGTGAACTAACGGCAGCAAATAGGAAAATGTTGAAAGAGAAAAGTGTATGACTTAAAAAGCAGACTAGGTGAATTAGTGTTGGGCTTCGACACAAGCAAGTAAGATTTTTTTCGGGCGCGCCAGCTTTTCTAGCAAGCCGCCAAAGCTAGCAACGTGCACTGATTGTAATTGTGGTAAACAATCCATGGCGGGAATTGTCCATTCGGGGCATTGTCCTTGGGGGAAATTGTTTTTCGGGAAATTGGCTGAGGGAATTGGCGTAGATTCCCGATGAACTACAACAAGGTGAGAAGAGATATACACTGGAGTTCAGAATTTACTACGCATGGTGAAAGTTTTCTAACCATAAACACACATTTTTATAAAAAAATTTAGAGTTATGCACCGAATGGCAGAAATATTTGTAAAGAAAACTAACCTGACCGAAACCTTATTTGATTCTCATAGTTTTACATCAATTTAATTCTTAATAAAGAGAATAGGTGTATAAATAAAATACTAAACCAAGTTCGAGCCTTTTTTTTGTTATAAAACTTCACTGTTTAATGAAAATTTAGGGTTTTAATTGCCCATAGTGGGGGCAAAACTTTTCTGTTTTTTTTTTTGAAAATTCTTTCAAAAACACTTAGAAAATTTTACCTTGCCCCCACCCATAAGTGCAATGTAAATTGACCTGACTTTTGATTTGGATGGGTCACCACAGACAAAATTGTTATTTGGAAAAGTTGTTCAAATTTTCATTCTGAGCAACTTTTGTGTAAGAATTGTTTTGGGTTTTGGTGAAACCTAAAATCAAAATTTTGGACTTAGAAATAAATTTTCAAATTTTGTACTTGGAAAATTTTCGAAAAATGTTCAGAATCGCTTCTCAGAATGTCCTGATACGGCAAAAAAAAAAAT